>VNJZ01013618.1:165580-236389 GCA_008042795.1 Drosophila asahinai
ATAAAAAAAAAAAAAAAAAAAAAAAAAAAAAAATAACTGGACAATGATAAACATGGGGCTTAAGGATGTTTATTTTCAATTTCTTTTTAAACCATTTCCTATAATTAATTTAAATCTATTTATTAAGCATTTTTTCAAAAAAAAATTTTACACAAAGTCTGCTTCTTCTGTTTAATATCCAAAATTGTTCGAATTGCCCCATAAAATGCCTTTAATGGTTTTCTCTATCTAATTCCCTACATCTTTAGTTCGTTTTAGCCAAGTTCCCGACTGCCAGGATAACCAAATGCTTCACGGGCATACAGTTTATATACTCACCCCCAACACTGCGATTCCATATGTTCCTTAGCGAATTCGCCGCATTGTTCTGGTATAAATTCGGATGCAGAAATGTGCCAGTGTGAAGGTGTGCTGCTGCCGCCGCCGCCGCTGCTGCTGCGGCTGCTGCCGACGCCGATGCGGACGCAGATCCAGATGCCGACGCGGACGCAGACGCAGAGTTGTTGTTGTTGTTGGCGGCGGAGGAGGCCGGTGGCATCCCGAGGCGTGCCTTCAGCTCGTCGGCGCAGGGCTGGCCGCCGGAACTGGAGCTGTCCACATCGGAGACGCCGCTGTCGGCGGGACTGGGCGGAAATGAACCTGTGAACGGGAGCGAGGACGAGCAAAAAAAAAGGGGGTAATTAGCAATCGATATGGACATGAATATACAGATATATATATATAACGAATCGAGTCGAGGGCGTGTGCAGTGGTTCACCTTGCGGCTGGACACGCTTGCCTCACTACGCGGTGCACTGTGAACAATACTGGGAACTAGAGATTGCAGTGGCCACCTTTGAGGTGAACTTTAAAATAGTTTTTCACTATATTTCTTTCATGTTAATATTCTTTTGCATTTTATTTATTAGTTTATTATATCAATTAAGGTTTATATCTATTTTTAGGCAATTAAATGAAAGGTTCTTGAGGTAAAGGTATAAAACTTTAAATTATATGTGAATATTTCCCTTTTTAAAATGCTTCATCTGCTGTCCTATTAAATGGTGCCTGATGGACACATTTCATTGCCAAATTCGAGTTATACTTTTCAAATAACAATAATACTTTTTACTTAACAATGCAAAATGCATCAAATAAATTATTTAAATATTTTCCTTCATCAATTTCTGATAAATTAAGATATTTTCAAGGATAAAGAGATATCATTTGTTTTATCTCTTTGATCTTAAGTGTTTCGGCTCGAAGGACCAAAAATGTCGCTGTCGGGACCTGGTACGCTGGTGTCCCAAATTCCCAGAAAAATAGAGTTGGTAGGTTGCAATTGGTGATGAGATAATGGAGCTCAATGTCTTCTCCTCTCGGAGTTTTATTTTTACTTAACAATGCAAAATGCATCAAATAAATTATTTAAATATTTTCCTTCATCAATTTCTGCCAAATTATAATATTTTCAAGGATAAAGAGATATCATTTGTATTATCTCTTTAATCTCAAGTGTTTTTCCCCTGATTTACTTATATAAAATTATAAGTAATTTATTTTTATTGTGTATTATTCACCTGTTGTGGCCGTCGTGTAATTTCTGTGGTGCGGATTGTGGATGGCACCGCCGCTGAGCAGATTATGGAGCAGCGGTCGGTGCGGAATGGCCAGCGGTTGCTGTTGCTGCTGCTGGTGTGCATTGTTGTTGTTGCCGCCTGCTGCACCGTGTAAGCTGTGCTGCTGCTGCTGTTGCTGCTGCAGCTGAAGCGGTGTGAGCAGTGCATTCTGCTCGGTTTTAATGTGCAGCAGTGCTGTGGCGCCGGCAAAGGATGTTGCATTGTGCTGCTGCTGTTGCAGTTGCTGCTGTTGTTGTTGCTGGAGATGCTGTTGCTGCGAGTGTTGCTGCTGCTGCTGCTGGGGCGCTGGACTCGTCGATTGTTTAACAATAGGAATTTCAGTGTCTGTAATGGTAAGAAAAGGAATGCAAAATGTTTAGTGGGGGAATTTGATAACGAAACTTGGATAAAGAAATTCCTAAAATATTTAGTGATATATTTCGTACTTATTTTATTAAGTTAAATTTATAGATACCGATTCCTTTTTATTTTGATCTCAGATTTAAACTTTTTGCATCACAGACTAATGTTAGCTTAACAGAGCTTCTTGAGTGAAAGGAAGAAATAGCGAAGAAGTGAACAGTAACAACTAGACAGGGTGACCATGTTGTAAGAGTCTTAATCCCACTAATTACCCTGTACATATATTGCCAGCTTCTCTACTGTGTCAAGTTCACCCCATTTACCGCTATCTTTAACCGCTCTCTGCTTTAGTAACGGGTGTACTTAACCTCATCAGCAAACAGCAAATTAATAGTTACCGCCCACCACTTCACAGGTACCCCTTGTTTTTTAACAGTTACTGCGCCCCTGTCATCTTCACAGCTGTCAAAAATGTCAAAAACTCAACCAGAGCTAATAAATACGTACAAAATTCGCATCATAATTTCATAGAAATGTCATGTTGTTGAGTGGAAAAGCTCAACCAAAAAGAAGGCAAAAAAAAAGCGCAAAGAGACGAACAAAACGAAGTGAAGTGAAACAATTGAAATGCCCCAATTTGGTGAGCCATGAACTCGCAGCAGCAGCGGCGAAACAGTCAAAGAGAAAGAGCAAAAATTAGCTTCTCACTTTCCTTTGCAGCTGAAAAAGTAAAAGTGCATTTTCACTTATTTCATGCAGCAGCCGCTGCAGCGGAAAAAGCAAAGCAGCAGCAGCAACAAGCAACAACAAAAATTGCATTGAATGTCAAGCTGTTCGCACACACACACACAGCGGAACACACAACTGCATCAAAGGCAAAGCGCGGAGCAATGAGGCTTGCAAGCACTCACACGCAGACACACACACACACACAATTGGCAGCAAGAGAGGAAGAGAAATCAGGTCAAGGCTTGTCGGCGCTGTGGCTGCCGTTGTTGTTGCTGCGGCGACGAGTTTACAATTTATGCTTTGCTGGCTGCATTATTGCATGTTGCGCCTGTGTGTGCGCGCCTCCTTATCTCTGTGTGAGTGCTTTTTACAGCTTTTTAAATACACAGGCCAACGTCGCCGCCGTCGTCTCGTTTTGATTGCCGCCCGCTTCGCTTATTCCGTTCATTCGTCGCTCGCTCCCTCGTTCGTTCGTTCGTTGTGGGTGAATGAGAAGCATGTAAAAAAATACCATGCCTACAAGCATACTTACAAACATACATTTATATGTTAGGTACACTCCCAGAAACTAAGGTTAACTGGGTAATATTTTTATTTAAAATTATTGAGGAAATCAATGCTTAGCTAAAATGGTTAAATAAAGTTTTACAGAGAACTTAATACTTAACAATGTTAATTATTTGATATTCAAAAACCTACGATTTTAAATCGCTTCAATAGGTTTCAGGAATTATGCAATTATTATTATTATTATTTATTTTTATAGATTGTTTTCTTATATACATCGCTTTATAGGTTGTAGAAATATGTATAACATACTTTTAGACAGTGTGTAAATAATTTCAGACAAAAAGCCTTGAAAATTTTACCCGAAAAAAGAGTTGAGAATTTTAAGCCATATGCTTATGCCATTTATACCATTAAAAGGATAAAAAAGGGATTATAAAGTAGAGTACACTTTCTTTTATATACAATAATTTCAGACAAAACGCCTTGAAAATTTTACCCGAAAAAAGAGTTGAGAATTTTAAGCCATATGCTTAGGCCATTTATACCATTAAAAGGATAAAAAATGGATTATAAAGTAGAGTATACTTTCATTTTTATTATTTTAAGGAAACTCTGAGAAAAATAAATAAAATAAAAACTTTATTAATATGCATTTGTTAATTTATTTTACCAACTTATTTTCTTTGTGTGCACGAACCCATATATTTTTTTTCTATATGTAAAGCCACGGCAGCAACAGCGGAAAAAAAATATGGCACAAAAGCGTATTTACCCACAAAAATATAAAAATGAAAATGAAAATAAAAAAAGCCAAAGTCGTGACGGAAATCGCGCGGCAACAAAACAGCTGTGCGGTTGCAATGGTTACAATGCTCACTGCCCCCAGCCACCCCCTGGCCACAATTAGCCTGCTGCTGCTACTGCTGCTGCTGCTGCTGCTGTTGCAGCAACTTTTTAAACGGAAATTATAAATATAATTTTCGCCAAGTTTTGTTTCGAGAATTTCCTTTCAGTTTCTACTCTATTTACTTGCGCTTTAATCGCTCGCTGTCGAAGTGGAAATGTCGGAAATGCCTGTCACTTGCCTCGATATTTTTCGTTTCTATGTGTGTGTGTTTTTCTTTTAGTTTTTCTTTTTCAATTTGTGTTTTTTTTTTCTTTAGTTTTTCCGTTTTTTCCGTGGGGAAGTGCTCACGTGTTGTTGTTTACTGAGGCATACGCGACGTATGCGTAATTTGCTGCAGGTGTCCGTCGACGAGTTGATTTGAGTGAAGTTCTCAACGATAAATCGATGACATGCAAATGACGCAGCGAATTTGCAAAAAAATGCAGAATAAATGGGAAACTAAATGGATGCAAACGTGAAGGAAAAATATAAGCTTAAATTTTGTTGCTGGTTTTAAGATTAAAAAATAAATTCAGTTTCTGTACGTAAGTTAATAAATGAAAACTGAAATAAATTAAGTTCCTTTAAAAATACCAAAATCAACTACTAATTTACTGTGAAATATACTATTTCATACATTAATATGTATCATCTCACAACATAAAGAAAAAGTTGAATTAAATATTTTGCTTATAAGTTTTCCCAAAGAAACCACAATAAATTCCAAGAAATTCCTACGCCAATTATTATTTATAATTACTGTAAAATAGTTTATAGTAGAAAAATAACTCAATATGTGTGCGAAACGTGTGCGGTTGCTTCCTGTATGCGGCATACTGGGCGTATGAGTAATGTAAGCGATTAAATTACGCATACGCCCAGGTGTACGCAGCGGAAGGAAGATGAGAATTTAAAGGCACATTTCCTTGGAAAAGAGACAAATCTAGCCAGCTTTCACTGTACCACCGCTGGGGTGGCGCCTCCAAAAGGGGGCAAGCTGTAAAATAGGGAAAATAGGAAAAACCAACAATTTGGTCCGTCAGAGGTTCAGCTTTAATGGTGCATAAACAAAAACAAACACAGAGCGCACCGAGCACGGTACAAAACCGAAAGAAAGACAAATAGCCAGCGGTAAAGGTAACATTGCAATGCTGCGCCAAATGTGCGCTGACCTCTAAAAATGCGGTCTAATAAAAACCAGCAGAAAACTACAGCAACAAACACACACAACACATAAACAGACAAAACAGAAAATACAGAAAAAAAAAATTAAATATATTACGAGAAAACAAAGCGAAATTGGCAAACAACAAATAATAAAAAATAACACACACACACACTGGCGCACAACACAAAGAAATTAACGGTAAAGTTAAATGCATGTGTGCGGTGCTGGTGGTGGGTTTTGCTATTTCTTCTTTTTTTTTATTTATTTATATTTTTGTCTTTTGTTTAATTCGAATCGAGCGAGGGGGAGCTCCACGAATTTGGACTTGAACTGGCTCGTTGATATGTGCGCGGCATTTTGGGACAGTTACATCACAACTCCGGCGGATAGCGCAGCATTTTGCCGCAATAGTAGGTCAATGTAGGTACGTTCCATCGTTACCGCGACGGACGGGCAGGCAACTCGAATATTCGGCGTACTCATATATGTCAGACTTTGTAGTTGTTGCTGCATGATTAGTCCGCCTTATAAAGCCGCCCGCAAAGGTTTTTATGTTTTCATGTACTCTTTGAGAAGGTATAATGATTTTTGGTTTAGCTGGTAAGGCCCTTAAAATAACCTAAATTCTCATTCAGACTTAGTACTTTAGAGATAATTTTAAATTAGAACTGTCAATATTTCCTTCCTTCATTATTATTTAAGCTTAATTGGAGGTGAACTTTAAGACCTTCCCTAAATTATTTGGCTGGTAGACTTATAGTTCTCATTTACTTATAAGGAATCTGTCTACAGTTCCTGGTAGTATAAATGATTCGGGAAAGTCAACCTATTGCCGATTAATATTTATTAAGGTTTCTATGAAAATATATTTCTTTAGCATATACTTCTTTAGTTTTCAATGGAGCTCCCTAAACTATAGTTACATTAACTTTCATAACTGCAAAGAGTATTTAAGCTTCGGCTTGTCCCAACTAACCATGCTTTCTTCTTCTTCTTTTTTGGTTGGTTTTGTTTTTTGGATTTATTGTTGTTGCGGTGGATAAGGCGTCATCCGAGGTGCTTGAATTTTGTTTACAATTTTCGTAGCATTTCCGAAAGCAGTAGAAGTTGCTCGCTCGCTTGTCTGCCGAACACACAACAATTGCACACCGCCAGCAACAATATTAACAACAATATCAGCAACAACAACAAATAGCAGCAGCAACAAATTTTGTAATTGTTTATGGCATTTTTGGTTATTGGCCTATTTTTTAGGTTTTTTGTGGGCGGTGTTTTTTCGGGTAGGAAACGAAAAGTGAATTTATGTATGTGGGTTCCGCAGCTGAAGGGGGATTTACCTATTGAGCTCAACTTTGATCACAAAGAAAGAAAAAACAAAGTAGGTATTTGTAGCTGACATTAATCAGTTGAAAGTTAGCAAATGAAATTGTATATTCAAAAAGAGATTAATGCTGTTTTGGCAGATCAAGTCACAGGGGAAATTGGGTTGAGAAATGAAGGTAGTATTTAGAGATTAAATGAATTTAAGAGAAGTATTAAAGGTAAAGGTAAAGGTATTTTATCAAGGCATTTAAAATTTTAAAGGGAGACTTGTAAGCAGTATTTATATAATATATAACAGAATCTCTAGAAACTTTGAAATATTTTTATATGAATTTATAGAAGATATATCTTTTATTTAGGGATATTTATTTTGACTATCAATACATACAGTATCTGTCATACTTTTGAGATTAAACTTAAACTTTTTTTAAACGTTTTTATTTATTTTTCTTGTAAAAAGTTTACATTGTAGATCCATTTATTACTTTTTGTTATAATTTTAAGTCATAATAAAAAACGAAGTATATTTTAACCTTTTAAAATTTACATTATCAAAGTAAAATGTAGAACGTTTTCAGGTTAAAAGTCTAAGGCTTTTTTTATAAACATCTTTATATGCATATTTTTATTTAAAGCCATTAACTGGCTGCCCCATTTGTTTATCATCCAAAAAACCCGGCGTAAATAGGTAAAAACATATGCAAATTTGATTCATCATAAAACTATTACAAATGCCAAGCGAATTCCCCGAATTGCTAAGGCCAAAAACGACAAAAACAATAGCAAATAACAAATACATACATAACTAGAAATGCTTTTGTATTGATAATTTCACTTGTGCGCAATTTAGCGCCAAACCGGAATCAAATAATAATAAAACAAAAGCAACACAAAAATATGCCAACGTTTTTGGGATACACATTTATTTATTTATTACTAATAATCATAATAATACAATTTATGGCAGTGTTATTTTTTTAACCAGTGGAAAGAAAGCAACTTCCAGCTAAAGCTCCGTACTCAGACACACGAAAAGTGTTTCTAAGCAGTGCGATAGAGCGAGAGGGTGAGTATTGACCTATCGTTTTGGCTCAATGCTTAGGAACACTTTTCCGAAATTCGAAAATGCAGTCCGAAATCCAGAGGAAGAGAGAGATGGCAAATAGAATGCACAAAAAACTAGAGGAAGACGGCAACAGCAGGACAGCAGAAAATCAACAACGCAAAAGTTCTATATTTAAATATTATAATTTATGTGTTTGTTTGGCAATTGTAGTATTTGTTGTTGTCGTTGGTGTGAATGTCTCCTCTTCCCCGTTTTTTTCGTGTCTTTTTTTCGGTTCCCGTCTGCCTTGCCTTGTTTTTTTTCTTTTTGCACGATCCCCATTATTCCCATTCCCATTCCCAGTTTCCCTCTCTGTCGCTCCTCTCTCGCCCCACTCTCTTTTCGCGGCTCTCCAAATTCCTGTTCTGCCCGCTGACTTATTTTGGCTTTTATGCCTCTGCCTCTGCCACTGCCGCTGTCGCTGCCGGCTCTGCTGCTTTCACATGCGGCTGTGTTGGTGCCAAGAATAAAACCCCAGTTGTTGTTCTCTTTTGTGGCTGGCATTATGTATGTATTGTATCGCTGTGTGTCTGTTGCTCACTTTTTTCGTGTATCAGTATGGGTGTGTACGCTTTTTGGAAATTCAGTCTCAAGTTCAAGGTCTCGCGGATAACGCATACCACCAGACGACAAAAGCAGGCAGCCAGCTCAGACACACACGCACACTATAAACAGATTCTCATTGTTTACACACGCACACACATGAGGTATATTTGCGGTCAAAATTTTAGTATTCTTTGGTGGAGTTTATTTTTTTTGTTTCTGTTTTATATGGGAGGTCCAAAAATATTGTAAAGTAATTTAAGGGAAATAGTTGTGTTAAAAGCTTTTTTTTGCAAGTACAGAATAAAGCTCCAAAGACCAAAGTGGAGCAGACATTTTAACTTTAGCATCGCACTAAAATTCCCAACTACGAATTCAGCTGCAGAGTTATGGTAACTCCGCTGAATGTTGATACTGATACTGATGAATATCTCTTGGAAGATCAATAAAGCTTTTATAACCATGGCTTCTGCTTGTCTTTAAAAAGTTTTAATTCTAAGGAAATTTAATTACAATTTAAGTACAATATTAAATATTATTTAGGGACTTTAAAAATGTTTTCAATCCGTATATAGTTAAATTAAAAGTTTTGTTAAAAGCTTTTTTTCTGGAAGTAGAGAATAGAGCTCTAAAGCGAAAGAAAGACCAAAGTGTACAAGACATTTTACCGCTAGCTTCGCACTAAAATTCCCAATTACGAATTCAGCTGCAGAGTTATGGTAACTCCGCTGAATGTTGATACTGATACAGATCATGATCTGTTGGAAGATCAATAAAGCTTTTATAACAAAGGTTTCTGCTTGTCTTTAAAAAGTTTTAATTGTACGGATATTTAATTACAATTTAAGTACAATATTAATTATTATTTAATTAATTTTAATTAATTAATTATTATTTACTTTAAAAATTTTTCCAATCCGTTAATCATGAATGTGAACTACTTAGTTATTTTAATCTCAACCAACATATTTCCCATACTAAAAGATAAAAAACCTTCCAAGTAACTTTCATAGTCAGCCCTACAATTCTGACCTCTATTGTTTATGCATATCAAGCCATTTCTCATTGTCGTATGAACTGAATTTCGGCGGTTGTATGATTGTTTACTTAAGCTTTCAATTTTAACATATGCATTTAATATATATAAAATGCACAAACACACTTGTGTTTATATAGACAACAAAAGCAACAAATTCTTCTTCCATATTTCCGCATTAACAAATGATACGACTCTCCTCCTCCTGCGAGATCTTTTTTGTTATTTTGCATTTTTTACGGCCGCTATTTCTCTATACTCGAAAATCGGTCGTATCGCACAAAAGGAAATATAATGTAATTTTATTTATACATACGAACTGATCTCTACATCGCGTTGTATTTGCTTTTATTTTATTTGCTGAATAAGCTGAATCTTTCTTAATTTGTCATTAAGTACTTTTATTTGTTTTATGGTGTGTGGTATAATATGCATATAGATTGACGCATTTGCTTTCAGGAAAGATGTTTTTTATGGCCTTTCGTCTTAATTTTTTTTGTTGCTTAAATTGGATTTTGTAATGTATTCTATATAATGTATAATATGTATTAAAATACATTAAGTATTTGTCTTATATACTTATTGTGCAGTTAAAAATGTTCTTTGTTTTGCCCCAAATATATTTTCCTCCTTTCATTATTAATTTTATTTGGGCTTAATGTTTTTGTTTATTGTCTGGCCTTTAATATTGCATAACTCAATCATACTAATTTTAAGCAATATTATTATTTCACATAAGCCTTCTAATTTAACAATGAATGCTTATTGCTTGATTGGATTTTATGTATTGTTTTATTGTATTTTATTTTTAACTATTTCTTTCCTGCGACTTCTGTTGGAATTAGCACTTTCTATGCAGTGCGAAAAACCCTTTTTTTGGGCTGGCTGGTCACGAGCCACAAGTTTTTTATGTGGTTACAAGTGCTAATTGAAGGTGAATGAATAATTTATTCAGCTCATGAATTGTCAAGACTAATTAATTAATTATTAACAAGATGTTCAGGAACATGTCTAAGTTTTAAACTAGTTGAGAGACCAGAATGTCTTGTGGTTTTTATATTTATGTTTTGCTTTTATATGTAAATCTTTAGTGAAAATTTTCTGTAAATTAGAAAGCAAAGTAATTAGTTTAATAAGCAGGCTTAATAATTATTATTCACTTTAAAATTTCTTAAACTCATTCAGTACTTTGTATAGTCTTTATTTAATTGTATAAATTCCAAACTAGAAAGCTAATTTGTTCCTCGTAAAACTCCTTTTAAGCTTAGTATTCTTGACTATAAGTAAAACATTTATTTTCTCCTAGTAGTACGTAGTATTGCATACTTCAGCAACAATTTTAAGCAAGAATTTCCTAGCAAAACTCAAAAACGGAAGCCTGCTCGCTCGCACTTCTCCTCGCTGCCAGTTCTAAGCAGACACATTAAGTAGCCGACTCGTTGTCCGTTATTGTTGGCAGCAACAAGTTCTAGGCCTTGACCCGTACCCAATGCACTCGATGCTGGCTATATGCCGCTGACCATATGGTCATTTGCCACATCAGTCAGTCTACGCTGCACTACGCTCATTTATTTTGCCCAATACGCTCTCCTGAATTTGCTAATCCGATTTTGTAATTGAGTTACGTTGTGCCACTGCAGTGACATAATCCATCTATATGGAGGTGGGAGGTGGAAGGGGAATGGGAATGCGAATGGGAATAGCATCGAGTGCAATCGAGTCCAGACCCCAGACGATTGTCTCTCCTTGGCGCACTATCGCCGCAAATCGCCAGTTTGTAGTACAGATAAGGAGCGATAAGGAGAACCTCCAGTGGAGAGCGCCACAGCGAGATTACAAAATCTTAAAAACAGGGAAAAGATACACTGGGAGGTAAAGGGGATCGATTGAATATAAGGCAGTTTGGCTTGATGAGGGTATGCTTCTTGGGAGAAAATTATTTAATCTGAGTCTTACCGATCGTAAATATCGAATTAGTTTTATACCTCCACTTAAAGAGCTGCCAACTTAAAGATACAAATGATATAAATCATTACTTTCTGGCTAATTCAATCAAGGTTTGAGCCCTAAGGAGTAATCTTATGTGACTTAATTTCATATTGTAGGGCTAAATCCAATAATTCCCATATAATTAACATAAATTGAGCATTTTCTTAGCCCAAAATCCAAGTAAAACCCCAGCTTCTCAACTCATATTAATTGCACATACTTCTTACCCTATATATTCCCTTAAGTTTAGGTTTAAACAAATATTTCCCAGTGTTACACACAAATGGTATATGGGGCAGCCGGCTTACATAATTCTAATGCGAAAAAATCGCCACCGCCGCCGCCGCCGTCGCCGTATTTGGGTTAAAAAAAAAGGAAAAAAAAAAAAAATGGAAAATCATTTGCTAATTTCTTGCCACGAAACGAGAAATTTAAGTTTTTCCGCGCACGCTCCCTGTGTGTTTGTGGCCTACGAGTGTGTGAGTGTGCGCTCAGTTGTTGCCAATCTATTCCCAACCTACCTCAAAATGTTTTGCGTTAGGCCTGAAAAAAAGCAACAGAGCGAGTTGGGTGGTGGTGGCGGCAGCGGCGACGGCGGCGGCGCTCTTTTTCACTATTTCCCACAGCAAACACACACACTCTCGCACACACACTCACACTGAGCAAACACAGACGCTCCAAAAGCTGGTTTGTCATGTAAAATGAGAGGAAATCGCGGGGGAAAACCTGGGGGGGACTACATCGCCGAGCTGAGAGAACGAACGCTCTCTGTCGCAATTGAAAGTTGCCTCTTGGCTTTTTTCTGCTTTATTTTCATTATTTTGTTGTATT
The DNA here is from genome assembly GCA_008042795.1 of Drosophila asahinai. NCBI lineage: Eukaryota > Metazoa > Arthropoda > Insecta > Diptera > Drosophilidae > Drosophila > Drosophila asahinai. Next base: position 177,662 of record VNJZ01013618.1, read on the forward strand.
TTTTCTGTGCTGTGTGTGGGTGGTTCGAAAGGTTGAAGGTAAGACCGGAGACCACAGACCAGAGACCAAAACAAAGCCCCACAAAAAATGAAGTCATGAGGAACATGCTACACAAAAAAAAGTTAACAACAAATAAATAAAAGATGAAAATGTTTGTCGTCGTTTCGCAAGCGGAAAATATATATCATCCTAGGAATTTGTGTGTGAAAAATAAATAGAAATCACACAAAATGGAGTCAAGTGAAAAGGAAACCCATAAGATTTACCGTCTGACGGGAGTATATTTCGACACAAGCTGCAGGTTTTTTGGAGCGAAGCAAGAGCCATTTAGGGGGGAAACGGGGGAAGCAAATGATATCTGACCGGGTTCCAGTTCCCAATCGGTTTTAAAGTCAAAAAGTGATTTACCAAAGGAAAGTCATTCATTCAGTCAGTCAATTATAAAGGGATAAATACTAGATTTAAGCTGTATTTAGTAATGAGTTAGAAGTGTCAGTTAGTAAACAAAGTAAATGAATAAATATGTATTTTACAAAGATTAAAAACTATATGGTCTAATATATGTTAAGCCTTTAAAAAATAACTAAAGATGACTTCTTCGATTTATAAATGTAATTGAACTAATAAGCATGCTTTACCATTACCTATCGTTTAATAAAGATTGAAATTTGTAAACATGCATGTTATTGATTCAAATATTTTCTCTAATCAATGTATAAGTTCCTGGTTTGCCTTTTAGGTTTAAGCTTAGTTGATATTTATTGTATATGACAATAGTGTAGATTTATATATTTTTTACTTTCAATTCATCTTTAAATAAGAATAATATACCCACATTTTCCCCATTTCTACTAAGAACTTTCAGTTTCTTCCCATTTTCTAGCTTCCAGCTTTTATCAAAGCACTTTTCGTATTAATTTTACTGTAATCTTTCCATTTATCTAAGAATAAAATTAAGCTTCTCCACATTTTCCATTTGCCACTTTCAATTTTCTCCCCCACATCCACTTCTATGTAATAGCTTCCTTGGCATTTTATTTGCCAGCATAAATCCGTCGGCGGTGGCCACTTTGGAGCATTTCCGCCACAGCCACACATTCATAGCCAGCCACTTTTGGCCAAGAACTGCAGTTGGCAGTTGGCAGTTGGCAGGCAGGCGTTTAGTGTGTATCTGAAGCCCAGGGCTCCTCCATCTCCATCTGCAACGCCATCTCCTTGGCCAAAATCAAATCCCAGGCCGAAACCCCAACTAAAGTGGGGTAAACTTGGCCAAAAGCAAGCTGGCTCAGCTTTGCTGACGACGACGACGACGACGACGCCCCGTGTAAAAGTCAAATAGAGGAAACAAGTTGTTGGCCTGCCAGCTAGGGTTGCCAGCTTACAGATACGGATACATATGGACGTAGTGCGGGTATGTAGCAAGTGCAAGATACACAGACACAGGCACAGCCAGAGCTCAGCTACAGATACGAATACCAAGTATATCTTGGAAGACCAAGTAGTTTAGCGAGTTGCTTTGGCAGTTTTAGAGCAAGTGACTGGGAAACTATTCCACAGATACGCAAACTAGCGAATGCAGCGAGCGGAGAGCTATGGCCACACAGACACAGATACGGATACAGCCGTACACAGAGAGAAACGGCTCAGTTGAGCGCGCAATAGTTTATAGACTAGCGCTCGCTCTCTCTCTCTTTTTCTCTCGGTCTCTTGGCGGCCCCGCCGCTCTCGAGTAATCAATAAAATTGTTGAGGTGGGTTAGGAAACTGTTACGAAGCCGTTGACGTAGACGGCGCTGCTTCTACCGCTGCCGCTTCTACCGCTTTTGCTTCAGCTTCAGCTACAGCTACAGCTTCTTCTTCTTGCTCAGCGCCGCCGGCGGAAATTGCGCTATTTTAAATAATGTTTATTTTGCCTCTGGTTCAAGCATTGTTTTCGTGTTTTCTTCGCATTTTGTTCGTATTTTCCGTTTTCGTTATTTAAACATTTTTCTTGTTGTTGCCAAATTGACATTTCACAATTTTTTTTTGGCCAAAGTGAAAGATGTGGGAGTTGTTGAGGGAGGCTGGCATTTTGGCCGTTTCGTTATTGTTTCTCCGCCACTTGATTGGCAATTGTAGAGAAACAAAAGCAACAAAATAGAGACGGTAGCCAAAAATATGTGACGTTTCGAGGGAGATAACACACTTAAATACAGACTTTAAGCATTCCATTAAATTCACAGCAAAGCATTTGCCAAAGTATGAGTAATTTTGGTTATAAATTGTTTATAAATAAATTAATTAGAGAAGAATTTTAATGGGAAAAATACCTTGATATATTAATTAATTAAAATTAACCCCTGTCACGATGTATTTCATGCCATATATAAATATACATAAAATATGTATCTTAGTATCTAAGTGCAAGGGTTATGAAACCTGTAATTAACCTTTTTTTAAAGACTTTTTGGGGCTATGAGAAATACCATTAATTTTGTGAACTTTATCATATTTTTAAACTATATCTAAAATGTTTATGCTGGTCATCTATTAAAATATTATTCTCCTTGTTATATTTTATACTAATGGATAAATCAAAAACGTGATCAATGCATATTATAGTTATATCATAAGAAGATAAAATCATGGTTTTAAAAATCAAGAAAATATTAGTTTTATTTAGCAATAAAATAGGGAATTTACAGAAATCTCTTTCAAATGAAGAGAACTATAGATAAAATTCCCAAAAATAAAATAGTTTAGATTTAGAAACCCACTTTAAACTATGACAATCTCTGGAGATTTATAGTATAGCTATTAACTATAGAAATCTGGCCTTAAGTCTCCGAAATATGCAGAGATTTTTGCGGCACTCTAGATAATTTTCCACATTGTAAACGTATTTGGTGAAGGTTGGGAAAGCCAGAAAATTTTGTAGAGATTTCCATTATCGCTAAGAAATCCGTAAAATCAGTTTGAAGTCTCCAAATCCCTAGAGAATATTTCTCCCTTTTATCCCAAATTGTTTGCCACTTACAGTATCGCTTCATCAGGCTCTTCTTATAGGCCGCCGATCGCTCCGCCTTTCGTTCCGGCTTCAGGCGCATCCTCGCCCGCTCGCACTGCGCGGAGTCGTCGGACTCGGTGCCGGAGTAAGTGCGTCCCCGCCGGCGACTGGCCGCTGAGGCGGCTGCAGCTGCGGCAGCTGAAGCAGCGGCATTGGAGGCGCCACCCAGTGACAAATCCAGAGGCGAGTCATAGTCATCCTGGTAGGGTTCCAGCAACTCCTCGTCTTCGCCGTCCGCCTCAACATCCGCATCGGCATCGTCCACATCCTCCAGCGTCTCCTCGTCCTCGATATCGCTCATGGGCTGCTGTTGCTGCTGCTGCTCGGAGTGGGAGTGGGAGTGAGACTGGGACTGCTGCTGTGGTGGCGCTGCTGTTATCACCGAACTCCTTTGCAGCTGCTGCTTGCGCTCCCACAGGATCTTGGAGACATCGTCGAGTGTGCTGCGGGTCTTGTCCGGCGAGGCTTGCTGTTGTCTTAGGTGGTTGTAGAGCACTTTGAACTCCCGGCAGTCGGTCACCTCTTCCTCCTCCTCCTCGTCCTCGTTCTCCTTCTCCTGGTTTCTAGTTGCCAGAGGACTTAATGTTGCTGCTGCTGCTGCTGGTGACTTGGGATTGATTTCAGGTGCTTTGGACGCAACTGGACTTGGACTTTGCCGCGCCAACACTGACTCGGTATCAACTATGGCACCTGGTTCCGTCTGCTCCGCCTTGATCTCCTCCTCTGCGCCCATTTGCCCTTGCTCTGGAGGTGAATCCTCCTTCGCGAGCTCCTGTATCTCCTCCTTTACCTCTGCTCCTGCGGGTGATGAGGCCTCCGCTGGAGCTGCCGCAGCTGGTGGTGGCGATGTGGGCGTTAGGGGCGATGCCACCGGCGTGGGTGTGGCCGATGAGAGCGATGAGGAGGAGCTGGAGCTGGAGCTGGATGAGGATGAGGAACTGGAACTCGAAAGGGAGCTAGAGCTGGAGCTGGAGCTCGATGAGCTGGAGCTGGAGACGTTGACGAGGGCTGCCGCCGCCTGGCTGGCAAAGTTGTGAGCCGTGGCGGCCACCAAATGTTGCACCATAATCATTTTGCACAACGCCGCGTATGCGTGATGTCTGACTCTATACGAAATGGGTTCCAATTAGAATATTGCGTATACGCAACGTATATTCACACTGCAGACATTTTTGTGTAACTTTTTGCTTCAATTAAATATATAAACTTCTAGAGATTGCACTACGTTTTTCTTTGCACTTGGTTCGTTGTTGTTTGTGGTGTTTATTTGTTTCTTGAGGTATTTGCTTGATTTGATTTTTTTTTCTTGTAATACGTTTTTTTAATATAATTTATAACATTTTGTTGTTTGCACTAATTGTGGACGTTTCTGGCGGCTTAAACTTAAACACATTTTGCTATTATTGCTATTACACTATCGCCAGGCATAGACGCCAAACCTTTGCTTGTTGCTTTCTGTTCTGTTCTGTTCTGTTCCGTTCTACGTTCTACGTTCACCGTTCTCGGTTCTCTGTTGCTGTTTTGCTGTTTGCCGTTTGCCGTTTGTGTTTGGTGCTTTGCTTGCTGTCCGTCGCTCGCCGCGGCACGTCATTTATCTCTTACGGTATCAGCAAAACTAAAATCTAAAGTCAGCACAAAAACCGCTGCCAGTGTTTGTTAGGCGCAAACAACAAACGTTGACGCTGACGCTGACGTTGGCGCTGACGCTTGCAGCGACGCTGGCATCGCTGCCTGTCTGCATACACAAAAGCGCGCGCGCGCCCCACTCACCGATGCCGTGCCCCAATACCAATATGCACAATACACACGCACACGCCAAGCACGCACTCGCACTCGCACACGCACACACACTGCAGGTGTAAAAGAGCGCAGAGAAGCGCGGTCTGAATGGGGCTCGCTCGCTCACACGACTGACTGTGCTGCGGTTTAAAGCTGCCGCTGTCGCAGCCACTGCTGCTGCCTCTGTCGCTGCTTTTGGGGCTGCCTCTGCCGCTGCTATTGCGAAAAACGACACAGAGAGGCAGAGCGCCAGAGAGAGGGATCCAGAGTGAGAGACACCGAAATGGCAAACAAACGTAATACCGAGAGAGCGCCAATGTTTGGAGCTGTCTCTCGGTCTGCGGCTTCTGTTTCTGTTTCCTCGGCTGCTTCTGCTGCCTCGCCGCCGCCCCCGCTCCGTTGCAGCTACTTGTTTGTGTCGCTGTGTGTGCGTGTTTGTGTGCCACATGCGCATTTGCATGCAATTCTCGAGGGGGATTGGCAGGGACGGTGGGACGGTAAAGGGGGGCTCAAGCAGGGGGTCCGGCAGCAAGTCCCTCAAGAATGTTGTCGAGTTAGGATTACTTTTTTCAAGCACACACAGAAAAAAAGCAGAGCGAATTCTACAAGTCTCCAAAATCAAAAGATCCTGGATTAGAACTGTAATTCAAGGATCTAAGGATAGTTTTAGGAGAGCAATTAACATTATTTAAGGTAATTTATAGAAAAAAATATTTTTAATACCCAAACTTTACTGCAGAACCCTTAAAAAACTTCTTTATCATTTGGAGAAATTCCAAAATCTCCACAGATCTCTTTGATAATGGCTACAAGTCTCTAAAATCAAAAGATCCTGGATTAGAACTGTAATTCATGAATGTAAGGATAGTTAATTAACAATATTTTAGGTTAATTTATAGAAACAAATATTTGTAATACCCAAACTTTACTGCAGAACCCTTAAAAAACTTCTTTATCATTTGGAGAAATTCCAAAATCTCCACAGATCTCTTTGATAATAATAAAATAAAAGTTATGCATTTTTTTGTAAGACCCTTTAAGTATTTTGCCATTTTCCAAAGATTCCCTGAAATGAATTACGGCATTTAGTGGCGATGCCACAACAAAGGCCCGATTAATTCCCTTTTAGAGATCATTACACATCCCGAGCGATTAAAAATAAAAATAAAAGTAAGGCGGCAACCCAGCAACAACAACAACAACAACAACAATCGCAAGCGGCTCGGCGACCCAGACCCACTGCTCTCTTGTGCTCTTTCCGACATCTCCCCACCCCGCTCCCACACGAATCTCTGGAGAAGGCTCTCCAAATGGGTCAGGCCACGTCCAAAGGGCTAAGCGATCATCTGTTGTCTCTGTCGGGCATCCCATGGGTGGCAGGGGGGGCATGGGGGCCGAACGCGAGAGAGAGGCAGCGCTGCTGCAATCGACACGATTATGACTCAATGCAAGTGTATGTAAGTGCTGCTCCCTGTGTGCGTGCGTGCGTTGAGAGGAGCCAGCCGTTGGGGGCTCTCTCGCGCTCTCTTCCTCGCTGCTGCTGCTGCTGCTGCTCTCTCTCTCGCTGTGTCTGTCAGTGGAGCAAATTTTCACTTTCCGTTTGTTTAGTGTTGTTGGGGGCCTTTCCATTTACTTTGCCGATTGCGATTGCAAGTGTGCGAGCAAGAGGGCAGCACTTCTCGGTTCCCTTCTTCTACCCGGCTCCTCCGCCGCTTGGCTGGCATATAATGTATGTTGCAAATAAAGGAAGCAGAGCAAGTAGACGACGACGACGAGCGAGCAGAAGAAACGGGAGGAGAAGACGAGCGGGCGAAGAAGAGGCGGCAGAAGGAAGAGTTTTGTTTTTAGAAACAGCGAGGGTGTAGACGCCAAGGGGGTGGTGGGGCTGGTGGCCAGGAGTCGGTGGGGTGGGGGGAAGAAGGTGAAGCAGAAGAAGAAGCTAAATGAGGCGACGACGACACAGACATACTTTTGCAATAGCTTTTTGTCTGTGTGTGCGACTGTCTATGTGCGAGTGTGTGTGCGTGTCTGTGAGCGAAATGAGTCCAATGTACCGACAACTAAGGCTAAACTGGCAGAAAATCTTAGGAAGTGATGCTAATCTAATAAGGATTTTAGAATATAGAAAATATTTTAAATTAGAAATCAATATAATATGGTTTTTTAATTATTTAATATAGACATTATGTTAATATCATAACCCAATCTACAAAGGGATCAATTTAAAAAAACAACCCCAGTTACATAATAATTCTCAAAGGGTTCTAACACTTACAATATGATCAAATGTTGATAAATAGAAATTGATTGCTTGATTTATATTTTTAAAACGGATTGAAGTCCCAAAATAATTTGTTTATTATTTTATAATGTTAAGAACTCATTTCTATTAATGTTAAAAAAGTGTGACCCTAGTTAATACAAGTTTAATATTTGCCATATATAATATTTTTATATATAATATTAATTTTCCGTATCTAAAATTCTTTCCGATTTCTCTCAGTGTTGGATTTAGCAACAAATGCAAGGGGAGTACGAGTACACGAATGGAATGGACCTGGGGGAATATCAGTTGGGGTTTGGTTGCCGCCGACGGCTCCTTTTGCCACAAGACGAAGAAGAGCAACAAGAAGAAGAGGAGGAAGAAGAAGTCAAAGTCGAAATAGAAGCAGAAAGAACGAGGGGACTGAAGACTGAGAAGGACAGACAGACAGTCGTAAAAGAATTTGTTGAAGAGGAAGCGCATTAGGTGGCGTGTGCGCCGCCTGCTGGAGGTTTCCATTGCTGCTGCCCAGCTCCTCGTTCCCATTCTCTCGTCTCCTGCAGCTCAACCTTTTCTGCACAGACACCAGCTCCTTGACTCCTTCGGCTAGAGGACTCGGAATCGGTGGGTTTAGCTCGGTTTGGCTTGGTTTGGTTTGGGTGTCGCCTGTGTGTTGTCGATTCATGTTTCAGCAGAAGTCATTGAACAGCTAACGACAAACGGCGCACACTGGTCATCTAATCACAGCTTGGCAGATAATGCTAATATATTGCAATTAGGAAATGATTAGAGTTTATTAAAATGCTCTATATTAATCTGATTAATTTGCCTAATTCTTCAGAATATTATTTTCACAAGAAAAGTAGTAATGACACCGAACTTGATTTAAACCTTTTTTTCTAAGAAATATAAGATTTGCACGAGCAATTATATTAAATTTCCTTGTTGATTTTATAAGTACAATTATAAGTGTTATCGTAGTTTCTGTCTTGAGTACTGTTTATTTCTTTGATTTTATTCGCTCCTTTTATTTCAATGTGTGTTTCTTCTAATTTTATAAATTGTAGTGTGACCGTGGTCTTTTCTCTCCTTAATCCTAATTTTCTTATTGTCTTAATTTATCTCTATTTGTCACAGCGGAATTGGAACACAAATGCCGAAATTCATATTATACTAATGCTACTTTAACAAAATGCTAAAAGGACTACACTATACCATACTTAGTACTTAGATAATGCTTACATAAGATATATTAATAATACTTAAAATTTATAGTATCCCTTAAAATGCGAACTAACAGAAACACATTGTACATTTTATAAGAACATTTCTCTTATTTTCAAAGTAAGTAATAGCATAAAATACTTAAGATCATTTCTAAACCACTTATATTGCATTTTAAAGAGTTTTTCTTTCCTATAATCATTTTATTGTATGAATTAAGGATTTTAATACTCTAAACCGTATTATTCCATAAATATATAAGTTAAATTTCAGCTCTTAAATGTCACAAATCAATAATTAAACATCAAAACTTAGTTCTGGGACCCCGAAACTGTTAATCCTGGCGCCACTGTGCTAAGCTGGCCGCTGCAACAACAGCGCCACCTACGGGCCAGACAGGCGGAAAGTGGGCAAGGAGGATGTCGGAAATGCTCGATATAAGTAAGTAATACAAGTTTGGGGTTTCGTTTCGTATCGCTTTCAGCTTTCAGCTTTCAGCCCCACCAACAACAATAAGAATACATATAGAATATATATATATTTAAAACAAACTGTATATTGTGAGCTCAGCAGCGTCATCCAGCAATTTCGGCAGCAGCAGCAGCAGCAGCGGCAACAGCCGAAAAGCAACAAAAAGCAGCGACGTCGGCGAGACGAAATTTTTGGTGTAAACAGCAGTGAATGACCTCATATCATCTAATACACGCGCCGTGCACTCAAACCCACCGAAAATTGGTCGCTCTCACTAACTGACTGATTGTCGAACTGAATAACTGGCCAACTGACTGACTGACTGACTGACTAACCTGCAGACTGAAGCTGAAAGCTGAAACAGCAACAGAATCACAATCGCAATCTTCCCCCCTGTCTTCTGCCGCCTCTTGCCATCCTGTTTCCACTCACACGATTACGATGGCAACGACAAGGCGACAAAAACCTGCTGCTCTTCTTCCTCTACGTCTTTTGCACCCAAAGAAGTTAAGGTACACTGGGGGAAATGTATGGGACATTTAGAAGAAGGAATTTGAAATTAATGGGAGGGTTTTATCAAAATTTTTCGAAATTAAGGAGTTTAATTTTATAATAGATTCACAATCGCAATTGTTATGAAAGTAAATGTAAAATTTATATATTCTTTGTTTATCTAGGGTTCAAATATAATATTTCTCTAGTAATATCAATTATTTAGGACACAGTCGGGCAAAAATTTCCAGATTGAAGCCTAGTTTTGACACTACATCTTAAGGTATTTAAATAAAAACAAGTGTGACCGTTGGTGGTTACAACCCTTTATAAAACCTTTTTTTTGTTTATCTAAAGTTCAGATATAATGTTCCTAGTAATATCAATAATTTAGAACACAGTCGGTCAACAAATTTCCAGATTGGAGCCTAGTTTTGACACTACATGTTAGGGTATTTAAAAAAAAACAAGTGTGACCGTTTGTTGTTACAACCCTTTAAAACAAAAACCCATATAAATCTAATCATAATATATTTAATATAGAAAAATATTTACTAGATTAAAGACACCTATTTATTTCCGAAATTTTATCATCTTTTTCCCTAAGTGCACAACTAGAAGCAGAGCAGACTTTGTAATTGTTACGCCTGCGATGGGAGGAAGTGGAGGCATCTCTTTGTTCGACGCTCGTAATCTTGCCGAAAAATTATCCATATAGTTTCTTTGTCTGCCCCTTCGGCGAGACCGGGGGGTGTGTTTTTATTGGAATTTGTCGGGAAAAAGGACTCTTGTGGGTTAAACGAGCGTCAAGCGACGAACGACGAGCGACGAATTGATGATTGCGACTTTGATGCTCGACGAGATTAGGAAGATGCTGCAGTCTGATGGATACCCGATATCAACTGCGAATTCGTGACCTGTTGGCGGAATGGAGCTTTAAACTTGATTTAACGCTCGACTGGGCTGGGAAGCCCAAATGCACTTTGTGGTAGCGGGGTTTTTCTTAACGAATTGAAAAGGTATTCTGTAATAGGTGAGTTTGCTCTAACAGATGATTCAGAGTCGAACTTCATAATTATTTTCAGGGAGAAGGGACTTTTTCTTATTGTTTGAAGAGGATTTATGAGGGGGCAAGTAGGTTTAAGTGGGTCTTTGGGGGGAATTACTATTTAAATGTCACATTGTAATTGGAAATAATTTATAAGAGAACCCTAGATATAACAAGTTAGAAAGCAACAGTCGACTGTGCTCGACTGTGAGATACCCGGTACCTAAACGTTTGCGCTTCACACTTAAAGGCAATTTAAAATTGTACATACATTATAATAGTCTACTTCGATACTTCTTTAAATAAATCGCCTCTCGAATAAGCTTCCGACCTAATCAATTTAATGTCATACTTAAATATGAATGATACATTTTATAGGAAAACAAAAAAACCCGTTCGGCGTCAAAAAATGAATTATGTTATTTTTTGTCATTTCTTGCTATATTCTTTTGTCATTTCTTCTGCAGTTGGGGCCATTATATCGCACGGCCAAGGCTCGAATGCGCCACCTGTCGGCTACAGTTTGCAACAGCAGTGCCTTAGGGCGGTGTGTTAAAATTCGAACCTTATTGCTAATATCTCCCATGTTTATCATCCGATTTTACTGAAATTTTCAGGAAGCGCCCGCTCTATTTTATTCATTTATTGTATCTATTGACTTTAACCCGAAAATAACGAGTATAGCTTATTTAACGTTTTTTATGATTTTTGAGGGCGAAAGTGGGCGTGGCCAAATTTTAAAACAAACTAGATCTGCGTGCAACAGATTCCAATGTTGTCACCAAATTTGGCTACTCTAGCTCTTATAGTCTCTGAGATCTGTTGTTTCACACGGACGGACATAATACCCTTGTACCCTATGGGTACCGGGTATAAAAATTGCAAGCATTCTAAGATCTCTTTCCATTCAAAACTTTCCACAAATCTTCGGGAAGCTTCTCGATGGTCCAAGAGAAAGAGTGAAAAGCGTCGAACACATGTTCAAATGGCATTCACCTTTTGCTGCAGCAAATTAAATCAAAAGAAGAAATAAACAAAACAAAATAAGAAACATTTCAATTCAGCGGTTTTTCATTAACTCTCTCGGTCGAAGCCTTCAGCCAATTCCCCAATTGTTTCCCCATTGTTGCAGCCATCAAATTGGCCAAAATGAAAATGAGTGCAGCTTGTGCACTTGACCATCAGCGGAGTTACCAAAAAAGCCACTCCCGCGACGGCAACGCTGCGTATGAGTAATTCGCTTGTTTGTTTTGCATGTAGAGCGGTTATTACAAGTGTCAACTTTTTGTTATTTTCGGCTCTAGACAAGCGGCAGCAGCAGCCTTGACCGCGCAAGTTCTTAACTTGTTATTGAAATGACGTACACGAAACGCAGCAAAAAGATCAGAGAGTTCGGTGCAGTGCAGACTTTGCTGGCATGATTAAGAATTATGATGATTGCTAGTTTTTTTCCATCACTGCCGCCGAGCTGAGCTCTGCTGAAGTTGGCAACTTTTTTCCCACCCAATGTCAATGATAAGAAATCCGCCGTTTTTGGCTTTATGTCTGTCACTGCCAATGGCGAGTGAGCCAAGAGATTGTAGTCTTTTTTTAGGGGAATGATGAGATTTTTTTGTTGATGGGTTGTCCTTTTTTTTTGGTTAAGGTTTTGGCTTTACTTTGAAATATTTTAAGTTTCTGGTGAAAGTATCCCTTCCTTGGATATATTTAAAGTTTTTTTTGTTAAATTATCTTATTTTTTGGGTCAAAAAGATAAATTTTGAGCATGTAAAATCAATATTTAAGGTTTTATGGGTATGAAAAAATTAGGGAACCTTTATTTTACATGAAAAATAAACTTTGCTTTCGATTTTAGTATTAAGTACATGTTTTTTTTAACATTTTAAAGCGTTTTTCACATTAAAAATAAACTTTCCTTTAGAGTTATGTATTCATTTAATTTATAAAAACTTTTTGAAGCATTTTTCGCAATAAAAGTAAACTTTTCTTTGGGGTTTTACATAAAGTTTATTTTCTAAAAGAATTTAAGATGAATATCTGTATTTATTTATTTATGAAAACCTAATATTTAATTAATAAAGCACATTTTTCATAGGATACTCCTAATAACCCTAATATAATTAATTAATAACCCTTAAATAATTTATATTTCTTGATTTTCTGTATTTCAGAAAGCTTTTTTTTATTTCCTTTTCAGAATTTCATCTTTCCGATCCCAGTTATACATAAAGTTTATTTTTTAAATCAATTTAAGGTGAATATTTGTATTAATTTAACTTGCATAATTATGAATACCTAATATTTACTTAATAAAGCAAATTTGTCATAAAGAAATAATCCTAATAACCCTAATATAATTAATTAATAACCTTAAATAATTTACATTTCTTGATTTCAGAATTTCTATATGCTCTTCTCTAAATATATTTTTTTAGGACTTCTTTGTGACTCCTTAAAGTCCCAACCCATCAGCAATGACATCGTCCGTTGGAGAGTCAACTTTTATGCGTTTTAATTAAACGAAATCGAAAGCTCCAGACGGCGACGGAGTCGGAGATGGAGTGAAGCCAAAAGGAAATTGCTGATTGTGCTGCATGCAACATTATTCCGCTGTTGTTGGCCAACAAGCCAGCCAGCGATTCGCGATTTGACCAAGGCAGCAACGACTGCAACAACTACAACAACTTGCACTTGACAACGAAAATGGCACAACAACAACAGCAGCACTTGGCACAAGCTTGGTAGCTGGAAAAACTCGTCACCGCAAAACAATGGCATTCATCCTACATTTTGGCCCGAAAACAAGTTGCTCATACGCCCCATTGGCATTGTTTTGCTTTTCCTTTCTTTCGAGCTACGAATTCAGCTTCAGCTTCAGCTTTTCAGCTGCTGCACTTGCACTTGCACTTTCTTTTTGCATTATGGTCTGGGGAAAAACTTTCGATTTTCTCGCTTACAGAAAAAAAAGCACACAAAACTATTTCGCTGCTTGGCAAGCTAAAAAGAAAATGAAAGCGAAAATGCGAAATGGAAACGCGCTGCAAAAAAATGAGGAGGAGGAGAGGAGAGGAGCTGAAGCTGAAGACCTGAAATGTGTTAGTTGGCAACTTCCAATTGCTAAATGGCAGCCACATGCAACACAACAACAGCAACATGCCCAACTTAGTTAGCCATTCGAGTTGATGTGGCCAACATAATGGGCTCCCAGCTGAGTGCCACATGCAACGCCATCTAGACAGGCCCTCGGGCCAGAGCGTCAGATGGAAATGGAAATGGAAATGGAAGGTGAAGCAGCTAAAAATTCGGACATAATGGGGATACGGATGGAGGCAAGTCGCCAGGAAGGAGACTTTGGAGGTTGCTAGTGAAGCAAATTGATTAGAAATCTAACTAAAATTAAGTAAAAGATTAAGTAAAGCTAATAAGAAATTATTAGAATAATATATAATGGAGTTTCTAGATTAAAAGCATAGAATAATTATTTTTTATTACTCTATTCTCCTTATTTCCCTAATTATAAATAAATCCTAAGCCATATTCAAGCTTTAAAGTCATTAGAAAATTTTAGGCAGTCTTTCTATATTTGTTTAATATTATTATTCACAATGCAATTACTATATTCTCCTGATTTTCCTAAACATAAATAAATCCTTAGCCATATTCAGGCTTTAAAACATTAGAAAATGTTAGGCAGTCTTCCTATATTTGTTTAATATTATTATTCACAATGAAATTACTATATTCTCCTTATTTTCCTAAACATAAATAAATCCTAAGCCATATGCAGGCTTTAAAACCATTAGAAAATGTTAGGCAGTCTTCCTATATTTGTTTAATAATTTGTATACCCAATACTTAAACCTTTAAACCCTCACCCAAGCCTTTGTCTTATATCTCCGATCAATCCTAATTACCATATCTACAACAGCCTCGAACTTGGCCCACTGAAAGCCAGTATTTTTCCGATCAATTAGCGGCGTTGCTGCTGCTGGTAAAGAAAAACAACTTGGACGAATGTAAAAGAAAGGAAAACTCACAAGAGTTGGCCAGGTTGGATGACCAAGCGGCCAGCAACTTGCAAAATCTCAAATCGCGAATCGCGAATCGCATTTGTATGCATCGCCATTCGGCCATTCATAATGAAAGTGAATTTCGCATAGGTTTTCCAAGTCCAAGACTGAGTGTGAAGCCAAGCAAGCATCGATCTCTGGCTGCTGCCGCGCTGTTGGCCAATTTCTAATGCCAAAACCAGTTGCCAGTTGCCAGTTGCCAGGTAAAAGTATCTTAGTAGGCCGCTTTTGGCATCGTCATCGGCATCGGGCTTGGGTGCTCGGTATCGAGTCGGGGCATCTGGTATCGGGTAACACTGACTGACTAACTGAGTAACTGACTTCTTGGTCATGCAACATGCAGCAACAGCGTTGGAAAAGCGAAAAGAAAACTGTTGGCCACATGTGGCTGGCCAACAAAACATTTTCACATTCGCTCGCCACTGCCGTTTCTTTTCTATTTCTTTTGCATTTCTTTTATTTACATTTACATTTATTTTATGTTCAGTTTTGTTATTTTGTTTTTGATTTTCTTCTATTTTTTTTTTTTGGCCCAAACAACGTCCACGTCCGTGGCGGAAAGTATTTATTTTAATTAACAAATCGCGTTGGAGTGCTGAGAGTTGCCTTGGCTTTGCTCGATTTTCATTTGATTTCCGAAAGCCATCAATTTGAATTTTTACTTTCGCTCTGTCGACGCCATGCTCGATTTGAAAATATCAATTCAGTTTGTGTCTTTTTTTCTTTTTTTGGGGGAAAAAATTCAGTTTGACATTGAACTAGATGGTAGAAGAAATTAGAGGATTATAGGATTATCATGTTTATTTTATTTTATAAAGGTAACTTTAAGATTTATTTAACTCATTTTAAGCAGTTTGCCTCGAAGATTGTAAAGACTGCAGCCATGCCAATTTATGTTTATATTTTTATTAATAAATAAACAAATTGTATTGCAAAAATCTTGATTGTATTATTTATGGTTTAGTGTTGCCATTGTTTACTGCATTTGTGCTTAGTACCTGCGAAAAATCACGTATACACAGTGTAGTCCACGATTTTCAATGCTTTTTAATATTATTATTTATATATATTTCCTGGGAAAGGAATTGAACTATTCAAGTGTATATTTATGTGAACTTTAATTAAAGTAGAAACTAAAAATAAAGTATGTTTAATATCGTAAGTATTCCAGAAAATAAATATCACGCATACGCAATGTTGTCCACGATTTTCAATGCTTTTTAATATTATATTTATATATATTTTCTGGGAAAGGAATTGAACTATTCAAGTGTATATTTATGTTAACCTTAGTTAAAGTAGCAACTAAAAATTAAGTAAACTTAAGTAAAGATAAAAAATATCACGCATACGCCATGTTGTCTACGATTTTCCCTATTTACCTCCTACAAATATCTCCCATTCTCGAAAGTGCTATTGCCTCCTCCTCCAATATATATCCAGTGACAATTTCCGATCTAGGCATTGCATTGCATGTATGTTTTGTCTATAACCTTTTAGAGGTTTTTCCATAACTTCCCTTGACCCGAGGCAGTGGCATTTCTATATTTCTATCGCCGACCGATCGTTTGAATTCTAATGAATATTGAAATTCAATGGAAACACTTCTCGAAACCGCCTACCCCGTCTCGCTCGCTCGCCATTCGCCGTCTCGCTCAGTGTCAGTCGCCAAACAGACAAAAGTTGATTAAACTGCACAATAACAAACGGCGGCAACAACTACAACGGGCGTTTTCAAGTTCAAGCTATTGTGAGTCCGCAAGATAGTCAGTCTCGACAGTCGTTCCAAACGCTAAATTCAAAAGAGCATTTCAACTGGAAAATTCCTCCCAAAAAAAAAAATATAATATAGTAAATAAGAAAGAAAAACCTCATAAGACACAGGGAATAATGCTTAAAAAACTTATCTAAATATTGCTTTTATGGAAAATCCTGTTATTTTAAATATACATATTTTATTTGAATTAATTTTCAGTGAAAATTAATTATTTTCTTTTTAAAGCAATGTTAGATCAGCTTTTGTTCACTTAATGCATAAGTTTTCCTATCTGAAAGTCTATAAAATGTATTGAAAACATAGCAATATATCGATATCGATATATATATGCTTTTTATCGATATTTCATAGACATATGCCAGGTATTTAGATTCTAATGTTGATCCGATATTTTATTTATTTATTTTTCACATCACAATTTCGATTTATATATTTCCGATATTTATTACAAATCGTTAATTTCGATATGAATTTTTTTAGACATTTTATCGATATATATGTATATCGAATTTTTAGTTTTTAATTAATTTGTATTTAATATTTTGAAATTTGATTTATTTATTTTTCAGATCACAATTTTGATATAAAAATTTCCGATATTTATTACAAATCGTTAATTTCGATAACAAAATTATTCTGACATTTTATCGATATATATATCGATTTTTTAGTTTTTTATTGCTAACTCTACAAGGAAGTCCTTCTTATTATTTATTTTATATTTATTTTATTATTTATATAAAGTAATTTAATTGTTATTTAAGAAATAAATATTTTGTTACTAGAATAACCTAAGAAAATGCCCAAAGAAGTGCATCATAATCTGCAATTGCACTTCTCACACATAATTACAACTTTATTAAATGGCAGAGAACACAATAATATTGTCTATAATAAATAATACACAATACTATTAACTAAAAGTGCAAACTCAAAGCCTCAGCTTCAGCTGCTTCTTCCACATCATCATCGCAGCTTTTATTGTTGCTGTTGCTTTGCAGTGCGTTTTCATTTTGGTTTTGGCTTTTCGGTTTTTGTTGTTTGTTTACGTGTTTTATTGAAAAAGATTTTCAATGCCATTATAATGCACACACAAACACACACACCGGCACACACCAGCACACACTCACTCGTCGTTTGTTGTAAATGCAAGCAAAGCAAACGTCCGTCTAACTGTACGACCGTCAACCGCAGACTTTGGGGCCCGAGAAGGGGGTTGGTTGTTAGAGGGGAGGTTACACAGGGGGAGGAGGAAACAGAGGAGGAGCGGGGTCTTGGGGGGGTGAACATGACGATGGCGACGACTGCAGCAGAGCAACGGCGCAGCCAGCGGCGACAGCAAAGTCAGCGGCAACGCCGACTGCAACCGCTCATCCGCCGAACGGATTTTTTTTTCAGATTTTTTTTATATTTTTTTTTTTGCCAGTAACTGCCACTAAAACTCGAACGAGGGTCGCCAGGGAAATAGTATATATCTTATCAGTACTAAAGAAAATTACGAAGAAAATGTTAATAAGAAGATAAAAATTATTAACCATTTAATTTACGATCAAATCAGTTAGAAACTGATCATTATAACAAAGAATTAAGGTAGGTCATGACACATAAGCTGTAGAAAATAATATGTTTGAATTAATTACAGTTCTAGAATGCTTAATTGGTGGGCTTAGACTTTAAAAGGCTGAATAAGCAAACAAAAGCAAAGTCAGGCATTGGGGTAGGTTATGACATATGAAGTATATAGTCAGAAACTAGTGAAAACCGATTAAGATTATGATCGAATAAACGATTTGAACTGTGAATAGATTAAAAATCAATAAGCAAAAAGGTATATGAACTCAAAAACATTAAAATTGAGAAAGGTTAGTGAATAATAGTTTGTAATATTTATGTGCAGATAAGATTAAAATTTAATTAATTTATTTATTGCATTATTTAACCATTTAAAAGGTAAAATCAAGGCTCAAGATGTAACAAAGCAATATATTTAAGTGTAAATGATGGTGTATATTTGTAATGATTCTTTATTTCTTATATTCTGACGCGTCTGTCTCTTGTGCTTCTTCTTTATAAAGTGAAGTTGGCTGCGCTTCCTTTCTATATTTATCGTGTTATCGATACTTACTACAGAACTATCGAATACATACAATATTATATTCTATAACAAGATGTTCACACTTAATGCTACACGTACTTACATAAATCATAACAACATGATCACACTTAATAATACTTAATATATATATGTTTTTTCAGCTAATTGAAACATTTTCAGGTTTCCCCTTTCAGAAATTTCTAGAGATTTAAGATTAAAATGTAATTAATTTATTTATTGCATTTTTTGACCATTTAAGAGGTAAAATCAAGGCTCAAGATGTAACAAAACAATATATTTAAGCTACTAAAAACTCTATTTCAGTGACTTATCCCGATGGCACCTCTTACTTTTTCAGCTAATTGAAACATTTTCAGGTTTCCCCCTTCAGAAATTTCTAGAGTCGTCTTAAAGACAACTTTGTTAGCCACACCTTTCCCGAACCAAACCCGAGCCAGAGCCAGAGCCAGAGCCGGCTTATTAATATGTTGCAAAGGAAAGTTTTTCGTCGACATGGATGGCCGGCAAATTGATCGTGCAATAATTACTGCATAGCTGCCACAGTTGCCAGTTGCAAGTCTGCTGATGCTGCTGCTCTTGCCAATGATGTTGCAGAGGATGATGATGAAGTTGTTGCTGCTGCTGGAAATGGAAAGCAACGAGAGGGAAAGTGTTGCCAGTTTTCATGGCATTTTCCCAGTCGGCTGTGCCGGCTCTGGCAACTGCCAGTTGCCAGTTGGCAGTTTTCATTTTCCATGGCATGCCGCTAATAATACCAATCATAATGGCCGCATAATAGACACACTGACATTGAAACTAGCCTCTCTGGGGCGTGGCTGTGGGCGTTGGGTTTGGCTTTTTTTGACAGACAGACGAGACAGGGATAGAGACTGCTGCTGGCAAAATAAGATAAAAACAGGCCTAGTTTCTTAGGTGTTACCATATTTAGAAGGGGAAATAATCATATTTCCGGAGAAGGTATTTCTGGCAACCGGAAAAAGGGCCCAGAAGCCCCTCGATCGATTGCCATCATCGATCAAACGTTCTAAAGGCAGCCTCAAATGTTGCAATTGCAAATGCAATTTGCTGTTGCTTTTTGCTATTGCAAACTAAAAACTGCACAACGGCAGCAGCAGAGTCGTCGTCGTCGACGACTGCAACGACATTCAACTGATAGAAGTCAAAGTTCTGAGAGAAGGCGACAGATAACACGTCACTTGACTCGAATGGGGACATGGACAACGTGCGTGCCGCCCCGCAGTTGCTCCCCGCAGCAGCAGCAACTGCAACTACAGCGGCAGCAACAACTATAGCAACAACTATACAGCGACAACTACGAGTCCGGCACTCTCGAGAATCGCAATGAATTGTCGTTAGCTTCGCCATTACCCCACGGGCAGTTCACTGGGTATTCTACCGCTCGCACAGCTCACCCCTCGGCTGCCATCAACCCCTACCAATGCCATTCTCTCGGATCTCAGGCACTGGGAGAAATAAATTATATACAAATTTTGGGATGTAGAATAAATATACATAAATACAATCCGCTGTCTATATAACCTTATTATTATTTAAATCTTATTAATACTCTAACATTATACCCTATATAAATAAATGATCCACATTAAATTTTAAAATATTTATTCCTTAAATATTTGACATATTAATTTCTAAATTATCTAAGTAGTTATAAAATATACTTCCAGTTACAATTTTAAGAAGATTCCAAATCCCCAGCCTTTTTACTTAAAGATTTCCCAAGAATGCATCTAAAAGTAGGCAACACTTTTGTGCAATTTTAAAAAAGGAAAGTATAACTTTTTGTAGCCTACTTATTGATGCCTATTTAAGTGATTTCAAACCTCGAGATTTCTATAAATGTAGCGGTTTAATGTAGTTGTGATTTTTGTATATATTTATTAATTAATTGTATATATTTATTTTATTAATATTATAATACATATTCTCCTTGGTTATATATTTTTATAAAAATAAGGCTAAGGTATTTTGAATTTATTTTAGGAAAACATTATTTAGGAAAACAAAAAAAATTAATTCCAGTGCGAATAGGTTATTACCCATTAAAGGGTTAGTTTTTTAAGTATAGAAACCCTAAATAGTTTTGGTATTTAAAGTTCAGATGTTATATAGTTTATCTTTCTTTCTAAATTGCTTTAATTTTTCTTTAATTCCATCTAAAATCTAAATTATTCCTCTCTCTGCACTCGATTTCGTTGTTAATTCGCATTTTATTTGATAGAATGTTGCGCGTATCGAACACTGCCACCGCACAATGTTGCAACGGGCTAAAAATCGCTCCGATCTCCCAGAGGTTCGATGGCAAAATAGAGGGGCGGCGTTTATGGCCGTTTGTCTATTTGTCTTTTTGTCGGTTTGTCTGTTTCGTCGGACGGTAGCGCAAAAACAGCCGCAGAAAAAAACATTTTTTCAATTTAAATTGTTTGTTGTTGCTGGTTCTGGGTTGTGTTTCGTTTTTTTTTCCTCCTTTTTTTATATATTTATTTTGGTTTGCTTTTGTTTTATTTGAAATTCTCATTGCGTTGCAGTTGCAGTTAAAGCCAATTGCAGTTGTTTCTGCCGTGTTTTGTTGTTGTTTCTTGGCGTGTATTTGAAAGCCAATGTCTCTGCTGGTTAAAATAAGGGGTGTTTAAGGTATTTTCCGGCTTGAGATGAAATATTATAAAAATAAAAACAATTTCTGATAATTTTAACTGATTTTCGAAATTATATATCCATGTAATCACGTTCGATTGTTCTGAAATTTGGTATGCACCTAGATTGTGATACAATTATTACAAAAAACCTTTTTTCAAACAAAGTCCTCTGTAAAAAAAAGTACATATACAAAATTAATTTATCTTAAAAATCACATACAATTGATCTGAAATTTGGTATGCAACTAAATTTTGATACATTTATTACAAAAAAGCAAAGATTTTATTAAAACAAAGTTCTTTATACAAAAAAAAAACTTATTTTGAATTAATGTATCACCAAAATCACCTACAATTTATCTGAAACTTGGTATGCTATACATTACTTTTATAACTAACTGATTTAATAAGAATTTATCCCCAAAACCATCTACATTACTGTTAGAACAAACTGATTTAATAAGAAATTATCCCCAAAAATCACCTACAATTGATATGAAATTTGGTATGCAACTAGATTGTGATATTTTAATTACAAAAAATCACAGATTTTATTAAATCAAGGTTCTTTACACAAAAGAAGACTCATTTCGAATTAATTTATCTCCAACATCACCTACAATTGATCTGAAACTTGGTATGCTATTAAATAATTACATTACTGATTTAATACTAACTGATTTAATAAGAATTTATCCCTAAAATCACCTACAATTGATCTGAAACTTGGAATGCTATTAAATAAATACATTACTGATTTAATTCTAACTGATTTAATAAGACTATATCCCCAAAATCCCCTACAATTGATCTGAAACCTGGTATGCGACTTCATTTTCCTCAATTCCCGCCACAGAGCACCCTGTACAGTGCGAAACTAACGCACAATTACCCACAGACAGAAAATGCCTGCCAAGAGTCGCAAACACCAGTGCAACGCAACTATCTATGTATAGTATATAGATGTATAAACACATTGAATGCATTTTATTTGCTTAGGCATATTTTTAATTTGCGAGGAAGGAGAACAAATAATGAGTGCTACACAAAATGGCACACAGAGCGAGCGAGATGGAGAGGGGGACTCATACTAGCAACATCGGCGAACGAATTGCGAATTGCGAACTGCAAACGAATGCGAATTCACGAGTACGAGCAATAATAATAGCAACAAAATTTTCCTTTTCTAGGTCTAGGCCAGATGCACAATTACATTCTAAAATATGCACACAGCTGAATACATATATAAATATATCTACGTATATACCCGTTCGTATATATCGCTGGAGAGCGAGAGCAATGCAGCTGACGTCTCCAGCGGCAACAACAGGTAACACTTGGGATACGATATAGGGCCCCCGGCACTTGACTTCCCCATTAAATCGCAGGGAATCGTAGATACACAGTACAGAAATTATGGGAATGTTTTTGTATTTAAAAATGTACAGAATATTATTTAATTATTAAGTGAAATTTAATAGAGTTTAAAAAACCCGTAAGTGAACAGAGAATATTGTTTTATAGAATTTGGAGCACAGAGCGTGCGGTTCTTGTATTTAAAACTGTACAGAATTTTATCTTAGTGATATTTAATAGAGTTTAAAAAACCCATTAAATAAACAGAGAATATTGTTTTATAGATTTTAGAGCAGAGAGCGTGCGGGTTCCGGTTCCAGAGCCAACGATGTCATTTGGTTTTTGTTTAAATGTTTGTTTTTTTCATGTTTATATTATAATATTTAATTACATTATTCTGAATTTTAATAAGCATTTAAAATGTTTGAAAACATGAATTTAATAGGTGTAATCATTATGTCAAAATGTTCTTCCTATAATTTATTTATAAGATGAAGTAATTTCTGGCTTTTAAATATTTAAATATTAATTATTTCATTACAAGTCCAAGACACATTTTGTAGTCACTGTACGAATATTTTTATCTCAGCCAAGAATAATAATTTTAGACTTCAGATCAATCATCTTATCTTATTTATAAATATTGTGTCATTTATATACATATTTCAAAAATGCATTTAATTAAAAGATGACTAACTCTTGCGCCTAAGTGTAAGTCAAGGGGAGAATCCGTAATGCAATATCCGTGATTATATCGCTGAAACTTGGTCTAGTCTCGTTCTCAGTTCCTGCAAGCCATAAATATTAATATATAGAGAGGCGTTTATACGTATATATGGACGGATTATAGATGCACACGCTGTAGTCAGACATCCGCCTAATATTTTCTGCAATTGCTGTGGCCGTTGGCATTGCAGTTTGTTGCTGTTGCTTGTTGCATTTAGTTGTTGTTCTTACGCATATATGCAATTTTCGCTTTCGTTTTTCACGTTTCTGTTTATTCGCTTTGAAGGACAAGCCCCATGTGCCGAGTGCCTATGTGTCTATGTGTCGATGTGTCTGGGTGTCGATCTGAATACCGAACTGCAGCAACCAGCAGCAACACCGTCTGCTGCCAGTGCTTTCGAATCTATTTACGCATAGACATTTTTGTCGCATAACGAGCACGCAATGAGCCAAGACTCCTCTTACAGGTTTTTCTTGATCCCAAACAGTGTTATGTTTTGATCGAAAAAATATAGGGATTCTAGGACATCATAGATGATTCTAGCTTAGTAATAGTCCTTTTTTGTTTCTTTAGGGAATCTTTTAGGTTTCAAAGCAAGGAAGAATAATAAAGTGTAAGCATTAACTGAGTACTACGAGTATGGCATAGTGTAGCCCTTTTAGCATTTTGTAAAGCATTTAGCATTTTAGGTTAAGATTCCGACGAGATTAAATGAAATTAGGTTTAAGTAGAAAAGAGACTACGGTCACACTACAAATTAGAAAAGAAGAAAACACACATTGAAATATCAAGAGAGCGAATAAAATCAAATAAATAAAAAAGAAGAACAAAAGTTATCTTTATGATTAGAGCCAGGAATTACTTTCCCTTCTATTTTTCATATATCTTCAGCTCCATAGAAAAACCTTCCCCCTTTTTGGATTTAAACCCCATTTCTTGCTTTAAAAATGTGCTCAATTCCCCACTAGCAGCAAACACATCCAATTAGTCTTTTTTTTTTGTAAGCATTTATGACACACATACGCTGCGAGACAGTTTTCCGCTTATTTTCCCCCATTTTTTCGCCATTTCCCGGCGCACTCGCTAATTCCCAAAGAGAGTAGAGCGCGAGATGGACAGCCATCGGGCATATCCGTTGCAAATACTATGTACACAGAAGCGGCGTATACTATATAGTGCTTCGATTCAGATGTGTGTCGGCGCGATCAGAAGGCTAGACGCAGCAGATGACGGATTAGATCTGTAGAGTCCAAAGGGGATCTGAGTGCGACTGGTGGAAATACATATGCATATATGTAGACATAAGTGGAACTGACAGGAGGAAATAATTAGGGGCAACACGTCGATCAATTAAACGGAGGAATAAAGGGGTGGGATTGGAATTTCAAAGTGTAGCGAAGATGAGCTATTTTAGATTGTAAATCGGAATATTGAAAGATCATTATTTTTGACATATAATTTTGATATTTTCTTATGCCATTAAAGAGAAATGAAATCATTGAAAAATTCTTTATTTACTCGATTTCTTGTAAATTATAATTAACGATCAATTTTAAGTGTTTTTTTAATGAGTTACTCTGTGGCTACTTTGAGATCAGTTCATCTTATGTTAGGTTTACCAAAAATTCTTATAGGTATTTTATATTGATCATTTAAGGTTAAGAAATAAAATGAGATTTATTTTTAATTTCTTTCTTATTTAAGTAACGTTTGTATCTATCTAATAATGACAGAAGTTCCCCAATTATTCTTGAATTTTAAGGATCGGCGATTCAATATTAATGTAAGGATCTGGTATTTCAAAAAGGTATTCTAAATACAGTCTTTATAGGTGATCTAATTCTTGATCTTATCTTATATTTGGTTATAATGTCTTGGATTATTTCTGGATACATCTGTACCCATTTAATATGAGTTCCATAAGTTTGAATCGCATTTTCTAAAAAGCTGTTCAAAAGGAGTTCCCGACTGATCATCTTTAACTTATATTATATAATATATTTTGATATTATATATCATATTATTTCTGGAAGCTCCTATACCAATTTTCATCTAATTCCATAGTAAGGATCTGGTTCTTTATAAAGTTATTTGAAAGGCTTTCCCTATAGGTCATGTTATACTTGATCTATGTTAATATAATTCCATATTTAGTAATATATTAAGCCTTAGATTACCTATACCAATTTCCACATGACACCCAAGTGATAGGAATACCGTTCTCTCAAAAGGTAAGCCCTAGGCTTCCCCCGATTGATCATCTAATTTTCGGACTGTGGGCCAACGCAAACACTGTCTGTTTGGCGGCGACGGAACGGAAAATGGGATATGCAAACATGAAGCGAGGCGAGAACTCGGATGCCCGATGCCCGATGTTCGTGTGTTCCTATGTTCGCGTATATATGTTTGTTATAGCGCCGCATCTGATTTTTTCCTTCTACATTTCGCATGATGGGGGGCTGCATGGGCGTGGGGGGGAGGCCGCCGATGATTGCAAAAGGGGAGCAGAGCAGAGGCAGCGACATCAGCAGCGACAGCGGCAGAGCTTTCGCACACTTTGACGGGTGCGCGCACGCTTTGCTTATATGGCACTCTGCTGCTGCTGTTGCTCCCCCCCAGTGACGGCGTGTGTGCGCTTGTGTGCGTATTTATATGCGGCCCGTGTTTGTCTGTATGTACGGACGGGTGCAGCGAACTAATTCAAGGCTGCATACCACACACGCTACGGGCAAAGCAAAAATAAAGCTATCAATGTGTTTGTCGCGCGCGCTCTCCCACTCTCCGAATCTTCCAATCTCCCACTCTCTCGCGCTCTCGCAGTCTTTGCTGCTCTCTCTATTTCGGTTTGCTCTCTCGCGGGGTGCATTGGTGTTTGTGTGCAAGACAAGTTCAGCGCTAAACATTCAAAGCCATTGCGGTTGGGTGGTGGTGGCGGTGGGGGCCAGGGAGATGGGGGATCGCGACTGAGAATTTTGTAAGGTTGTATCATCATCATCCTCGTTATTGTTGGTGTTGTTGTCATTGCTGCTGCTTCTTCTTCTTTTTATGCCGCCTTTTGTTTTCATTTTAACGAGATGCGACTGAAGGCGCACGCTCTAATGCAATCACAGTCGGAGTCAGCAAAACAGTTACGGTTACAGTCGCAGGCAAGGAAGGTAAAAAGGTACGGGAACTGGAACTGGAAGCTAAGCTTATTTCAGGAGCGGATTGCAAGGGTTCAAATACTCCCAAAACAATATTATAATAATAAATAATATTAATTTATGCTAAAAACTAATGAAAAATGTATAGAAGAAGAGCTACAAGACTGAGTACAGTACTGAAACCCCTTTAAAAAGGTTCCTAACAGTATCCAGTGGAAACTGTTTAGAAATTATCTTTAGAAGATTTTAGTTCTCTCGATTTTTCTATGAAAATGACTCCAAAAGTATGCAATAAAATATTTAAGATCTCAAATTGTATGTAAATTTGAAGGTTTTATATTTGGTAGCATACTTTTGGGTAATATTAAAATGGTTTTTAAATGTTATTGAAATATAAACCCCTTAAATCGTACTTCTTAAGATCATATTAAATACTTAAAATATTATTACAAAAAATATACAATTTAAATCATTTTAACCATTAAAATAATATAAATATTTTCCCATAACTTTACTAGTTCAAAATCTTTGAAATATTTCTAGGTAAATTGAAAGTAAAGTCTTTATTACTATAAATTTAATTGAAAATGATCAAAAAGAGATATTTACCTAGTTGCACCTACGTATTTACCTCTCGGAACCCCCTTTTTATCCTATTTCATTATTGCATCTCCTTCTCTCTTTCTCTCTCTCTCTCTCTCTCTCTGTTCATTGCTTTTCCTATGAGGTTGTTGCATTTGTTTTCGCCCGCTGATGAGGTGAAGGTGAAAATTTGTGCAAAAACAGCTTGGGGGCCCCCTTTCTATTGCTCCCAGTAAAAAAAAACGAAAAAAAAACATACAGACAATAGGGATTATGCCGAACTGGTTGCATGTTGCTTATGTAGTAGTAGTTGCTGTTATTGGTGCAATAGTTGCTGTTGTCGTGGGTTAATGGGTTACAGTGCAATTAGGACAGCAAAATGGGGGAGACAAGGAGACTTGGATACATCTATATATGAACATATACATATATAGCTTTGCAGTTGTGTGCACTCGCATATTGAATCTGATTAATATGTAATGGGAGCGATGATGTATGCAAAGCAGCAGCAGAAGGAAGTTCACTGAATAAGGACTGTCACGAGAAGGAGGCAGGTTTAGCTTTCGATAATGAGAGGAAATAACATTAATTTTATGTAGAATAATAAAGTGAGGAAGTGTCCTTGAATTTGGGTAAGTAAAGGTATTGTTTAAGTCTGTGTTCCTTATAAAGAAACTCAGCCAATGAAAATATTAGTGCACCCAAAAAAGAAAAAAAACAAGAGATTTAGTATACATTTTATACTTAAAAATATCTAATGTATACTCCAAAGTAACTCTTTAGTTTCAATTGTGTATTTTTGAGTATTTTTTTTATACGAACCAGCATCGAAAATTCGATAACATATCGCGTTAGCTGGAATTTAGTGCTTTTCTGTTTGTCGCGTTAGTGATTATTATGAAATATTGGTGTAGATGAGTATAAAATTTATACTTTCCTAGTATTAAATTAATAAGCATCTTATTAAGAAATTTTTAATACTCAAGACTATAGAATTCATGTAACAATCGCATAGGTTCTATGATGATTTTTTTTTGGGTGTTGTTAACATCATTTTACAGGTAATGAAAAATACAAAAAATTAAGGAACCATGTAAGCCAAGATTCTTATTAAGCCAAGTAAAGTTTTAAATAATTTGATACCCAAATTTTCAGTTAAAAACTCCTTTAAATATTACTTTCCTTGAGTAAAATATTATAAGAGAAAGAGTAATGTAATGTAATTTAAATATTAAATAAAGCCATTAAGCAAAATTCCCATTTCCTCTAAATTTCCCAACCTCAAACCGAATATAGAATAATCTCGTAAAACATCATCATAGCCCATAAGCTTGGCCGAAAAACTAATTAACTGTTTTCATCTGTAAACTGGCTAGCAAAGTGCCACTGGACCAGTGGACCATTAATCAATCTGCAAGTTGACAAAATGGCGCACAAAATGACTTCATTGGCAGTACAAAAGAGTGAGCCCGGAGTGAAACCCCATAATGCCTTTGCTTTTGCTTATACAACGAGGCTAAGGCGAGGCTCCTGCCAAAAATTGAGAACGGCCAGCAACAACTAAACGATATCCGTTAAAACTTGAACTCGGCGGTCAACCTGCAATGCGTACGAACAAATTTAGATAAAACGCAAAACAAATGCACAACAAAGTAACAAAAAAAAATAATGTAAAAATGTAAATAAAACAAAAATGAGAAAGGAAGCGAGATGTGGCAAGCCGAAGATTCTTTTACACTTTTGTGATTTGTTTACTTAGGAGATATAAGGATATAATGATGGATCATTTTTTTCTAATTTTTTAATTATAAAAAAAAAAAACAACAAAATTCAAAAAAAAAAAAAAAAAAAAAAAAAAAAATTAAATTGACTAAGTTTTTAAGGCCATCATTTTTTTCTGATATTAATTTAAAAAAAAAAAGCTAAAAACCTTAAATTGGCTTAGCTTTTAAAGCGACTTTATAAAATAAATATTCAACAAAGATTTCTCTTACAAAAATAAGACAACATCCCCTAAAATCTGTTTTTATTTTGTCGTGGCTTATTTAAGGATTAAAAAACTAAATTAAATCAGGTAAACCTTAAATTTTATTGTAGATTTAAAAACTATTTAAATATTGTCCAAAAGTATGCTACAAAATGTTGCACTAGACAAAGCAAAGCAAAATTCACATGAATTTAACGGAAAACATATTTTATTGCCTACTTTGAGGCACCTTTTTTAATTAATTTCCAAATGCATAAATATAACAATTAATTCGTTGCTCAGTTTAAAATGAAAATACCCTCAATGGGAATTTCCGTATTTTAGCTTTTAAAATTCTGAAAAATTCTTTACCATAAAAAATCATACAAATTCTTGTATAAATCCCTCTTATTTTTTCCTTAAATAAATCCCAGAAAATAAAACTCCAAATTAAACTTATTGAAGATTTAAAAACGATTTAAATTGTGCTTAAAAGTATGCTACAAAATGTTAGCAAAGCAAAATTCACATGCAATATTTTATTGCCTACTTTAAGGCACCTTTTTTTATAAATGCCCTCAATGAGAATTTTCGTATTTTAGCTTTTAAAATTCTGCTAAATTCTTTACGATAAAAAATCATACAAAATCCCCTTAAAAATGCCTCTTATTTTATCCTTAAATAATACTAGTAATAGTGATAATACCCCCTCTTGGAGAGGGTGCACTGGGAAAAGACAACAGCAACAGTAACAACAAATGCCAAAGCAATCAACAAAATTGCAAAGTGCATTTTGCAGTGGCAACGTTTGGCACTCAGGCGTCGTTGGAGGGGTATTAGAGAGGGGTTTGCCCCCCAGGGGGGTTGGGGTGGGGTGGGGTGCTAGAGGCTTTTCGAGGGAGGCTCGGGGATTGAGTAGTTGCTGGTGACAGTGACGTGCTCGGCCCGGTTCGGTTCGGTTCAGTTCGTTTGCTGGCTGGCAATGGACAAATGAACGCCCCTGACATCGTTAGTTGTTGTTGCAGCCGCTGTTACTTGTGTAGTAGTTGCTGTTATTGCAACTGCTGTTGTTGGTTGTAATTGTTGTTCCGACGCTTTTGCACGCAGAAAATCCTGATTTGGTTATAACAACGCACATTTGAAAAAAAACATAAAAAATAAAGAAAAAATAAAAGCACAGCAGCGACAAAGCGGCAACAGCGATTTTGATTTGAAATTCAAATTGGCAATCCAAATCTAAAGCCAAGAAATGCGTGAACCGCGCACACACATAGCCCTGAGCAATGGCTAAAATGATACATTCGTAGAATAGAAAATGTCAGTCGGAGTAATCAAATAAATAATCTGGCTAAGTGCTGCTGGATGCCAGGGTTGGCGGCCAAAAAAGCAGCTCAAAAACTTAAAAAAAACTGAAAGTGAAAACCAAGGCAAAAGCTCGCTGCAGTGTTTGCAATTTTTTAGTTGGAATTTTGCGGAGGAAAGTGAAATTTCCATGGGATGGGAAAGATTGCATTCATAGAAATTGATTTGGATTGAAATAAATGCTATGTCAATGCAAATTTTTAATTGTTAACAGAAAGATACGTATTTAATTAAGTTAGGAAAATATAACTTAATACCTGATTTGCCTGGCGGATGTTTCTTACTTTTTATTCAAGAAATGTTGGTATTATAAATGGCTGTGTGTTATCAATGTGTATTTTTTGTATTTTAGTTAATTTATATTTTATTATTCCAAGCCTTTCTTCAAACCAGTAACCTTAAAAAAACAGCTTTAGAGCAGGGGTGCCCAGGCCTATTGCTCATCTTGCTCTTCCGTAAGCCAGCGCTTGGACTTCCCTGTGGAAGTCACACATAATTACATTTATATACCCAACATTAATTAGGAGAAATTATAGAAAATGATTGATTATAATATTCAGAGACTGAAATCGCAGAGGATTTAAATTCACTGAAAAAGCGGTCCAAAAGTATGCAGTGAAATATTATAAAGCCCTTAAATAAGTATTCTTTCATTTCTTTTAAATTTTGTAGCATACTTGAAGGTCATTTTTAAATTGTTTTCATATCCCCAGCGATTTCTGTGGCATCACTGCTAAATATTCAAGAAGAACAGAATAACTTCAGATAATTATTTGTAAAAAATAATAATAATTAAACCCCGTTAAGGAGTTTAAACCAAAAATCCTCATATGTTGTGCCAAATACAACTTCTAAGATTCTAAATTCCCCATTTATAATCAATTAAACTAACAATTACATGCTAATGACAGTTAACAACCCAAAACACAAATAGACATGCAAGCTGCTAAATACCAGTGGAAATTATCACAAATCAAATGGACGTCCATGCCGTTCAGACAATCAATCTGTCAGACATTTTCTCACAGCGCCCAGCCCTAGAAAATTCGATGTGGCAGCTTTTGAAGTGAGCGGACGGACTAACGCAGAAACTAACGCACTTTTTAAAAGTAACAAAAAAAAAATGAAAACTAAACTGCGGCTTGGTCGTGTGTGGAACCCCTTGACATTAATAGCGAGTCGTCGCGAGAGAAGTCTGCTGCAGGGGATGGAATGGGGATTCGAGGGGCACCAAGTTGCTCTGGGGATGGTGGAACCGCCACAAAAGAACCTTGGACCGGCGCTGAACTCGCTGCAAAGTGAACAATCTTAGCCGTCTCGACGCGTCGGTAGCGTTGACGACCGCTCGCAATGTCAACGGCTCGAGCAGCATTGGGTTTTTTGTTTTTTTTCTGTATTTCAATGACTGCCAGCTTCCAGCAGTCCGAGTCCGAGTCCGAGTTTGAATCGGATTCCGAGAGCGAGTCCGGGTTGGCGGTGGTGGAGGTGTATCCTTGAAAGCGAGAGTTCAATGCTTGGGCCGTGCGGCGTTTGAACCCAGCCGAAAAAAGGAAGACCAGAAAAAACAGGGCGGCGGCAGGACGTTCTTCGTCTCAGCCTCCTTTTATCGATATTTGGAGGATACACCAGGGGAAAATTTAGAAAATTGTTTAGGAATTCGCTGAACAGGTATTCTATTTCCAGAAAATATTGAGAACATTTTTTAAATGTGTTCTAGATCGGTTTCCTTCTATTATTAACTAGTTCTTGATATATTTTCCACTTTTTCAGGTTATTTCCAAGTATTTCTGTTTTAATTCAAATAAATTGGCGCCCAAAAGAATGCTACAAAATTCAGTGATAAATTTAAAAGCCCACAAAAATAGCTTTGTCTACTTTTCAGCTCCGTTTTTATAGATTTCAATTCATTAGCTTACCCTAAAAGCATTCCAAAAACGTACAAATTATATTAAAGTAGAGCAAAATTAATTCAAAACTGGCAATCCTTATTCCATATTTTTGCAAGGTGTCCCTGAAACTGTGGGTGGGCCTAGGGCGCAGGACCCAAACTGATTGCGCCTCGTTTGCGGCATGAACTTCAACGAAATTGTTCAAGTTCAAGGTTGCCGGAAAGCCCGAGCCTCGAACCTCGAACCTCGCAGAACACAGAAAACCCCAAACCCAAACAGACGGCTCTTTGTCTGCGGCACGCACACACAGACACACCCACTCAGGCACAGGCACACGCACACACACGCATGCCAAAATGGCCGACTAACGCTTTGGAGTGTGGGCAGCCATTTTGTCTGTGTGTGGCCCCCCGAAAACCACCAATACACACGCCGGTTTAGGCAGACATTTCCTACACACGAAGCACAGGCCACCGCCACCGCCGCCGCCACCACCCACACAGACACGCAGACGAAGCGAGGCAAATATCCTTTTGACCTTGAGCGCACAATTTCCACACGCAAAATTTATTGACCCGACTGTCTGACTTGGCTTCGCCTCATTCGGAAACTTTGTGGAAAACAAAAACGAGCAGCGACAGCAATAACAACAAAAAAGTGAAATTTAGGAGAAAGGAAGCTAAGTTGGGCAAGACGAAGTTTTGATGGTCTTGCTGAATATTGGAAAATATATTTACAGGGGAAAATAGAGCAAGTAACAGCAGATAAATCACTGAAATTTAATTTTGATTGGTGAAAATATTATGCCAAAAAGTGTTAAGCATTATAAACATTATAAAAGTCTCTTTTTAAAAATTCTAAAAATTAATCCGAGGGTAAAAAAATAAAAACATATTAACAGGAAATTTCTTTCAGGTTTTCTTAAATCAGTTTAATGTTTATCAAATTTATGAGGGTAAATTTCATATTTTTCTCGTTAAAATAAAGCAGACTTGACAAACATTAAATTAATAAAATAAAACCTTAACGTAATTACTTCTCTTCCTATATTATTTAATTATTTTTCAATGAACGCAATTACTTCTCATCCTATATTATTTTATTATTTTTCAATGACAACTGTCTATATTGGAAAAGGAATATGAGTAAGAATCGTTTTATTCCGAACAAAATAAGCTGAGAAAGCATTTTATTAAAAAGATCAAGTAGATATTTACTAAAACATCGATTAGAGAATATTCTGATTATAAGTATTAAGCAAATTAGCCTGCAAATTACTCACAAGTTAAAGACTCTTCATACCTCAGATCAAACTCCCCAAGAAACAACCGAAAAACTATACCCTCTGAAAGAGTAAACAAAAAAAAGGAGAAGAAAAAAGGCAAAGGCATACCGAAAATGGCCGTCCTTTACGGCTCCCCGACTCCTCGCGGGGTTCTGTCTGGGTTTTATTTTCTGTTTCCCTTCTTTTTCGGTCGAGAAAAGGAAGTAGGTGCCCGCCGGAAAAGGGGGCGGGTATGTGGCAGCGGCGGCGGCGGCAGTCTAGGGGTTGGCCGCGGTATAGCAGACGCTTCCCAGAAGAGCGAAGGAGGTTCTCCCAGACCCAGACTCCAGTCGCAGCCGTCTGTGCCTTTCGTGTCAATAGACGTTTATTTGTCTGCCCCCCTGGAAAAACCCTAACCCCCCGTGTGGAAAATCCCTACCTCCCAGCGGGTGGTGGCAGACCCTACCAAAATTTCGGTTTCCTTTCCATTTCTTTTACATTTTTTTTTAGGCACAGCCACGACGAGACAACAACCCGACGACGACGACATTTCAGTCGCAGTCGCAGTCGTTAGGTGGTTGACTGTCGCGAGGGGGTGTGCTGGGTTTGTTTTAGGGAGGACATCCTGTCGGGATTTAATAAACAAGTTACTGGCCTTTTTATTTATTTCTGGCTGTTGTGTATGTTTGGCTGACAGTTTCAGTTTTCACGGCGAAATGGCAGACACGTTCCGCAGGGAAAGGTTGTTGGCAGAAATTATCCACGGGGCCAGATGGGAAATTCAATTAGTTAAAATAAATATTTTTAAAAAGAATTTACAAGGGGATTTGTTGGGATGTTAGAAGTTAAAATCAAAATATTGATTAGGGAAAATAATTTTATAATTTTGAGAGATTTGTTCTAACGAAAATCTAAAATAAACTATTGATAGAAATGTTCTAAGAGCTTAATTAAATAATAGAGAATTTATATAATATTTGTTTAATTTTTAAAGCCTTTAGACTAATCGTATAGCTAATTATAAGATTTTATTAAATTAATTTGATTATAATTATTTTAAGCTGGTTTAGCTTTTCCAATATAAAGGTCTTAAGCTTACTATGCGTATACGTGATATAAATTGGTGGAAAAAAGGTTCAATACTTTGATGCCATAAGGTGGAACACTTTGCTCTTAACAAGCCTGCACTGCTTTTAGCAAGCAGCAACACTGCTTTGTAAAAGCAGTTCCGAAAGCAGTGAGGCACTGCTTTCTTACAATCTACATTTGTATACGTAAAATGTAAAAGCGCCACCTATCATGTAGAAAACAAAGTAAAATATTTGCCTAACAAGTCTGGCAACACTCATAGTTGGCGCCAAATATAAATCGAAACCGGAAATGGAAATTCAAACTTAAAAACACTTATAAACCTATTATTCTCAGTAATTTTTTCTCTTAGTATTTTTATCCAAACTTCCAGCACTTCTTATTTCACTAAAAAATAATAATAAAAAATCTTCGACTCACCCCCTAGCTTGTCCAGCCGCTTCTCGATGTTCAGACACTTGGACATTAGCTTCTCGACGAGCAGCGGATTGGCTGCGGCGCTCGTTCCAAAGCGTGGCTCCTCCGCCAGCGGCTGTCCGCCCATGAGGGCGTACTCCAGCTTGGTGGCACCACAGTCGCCGGCTACTCCGCCGCCGGAACCAACTCCTCCTCCTCCTCCAGCTCCTGCTTCATTATTATTGTTATTGATCAGATCGCCGCACAAAGCGGCAGCTGCGGCCGCTAGGGCTGCCGATGCCGCCGAATTGGAGCCATCAAAGACATTGCCGGTGGCATCCGCCAGACTGGCGGCCACCGAATCGACCAATCCCTGGGCCGTCAGCTGGGCATTCTCTTTGGCTAGCAGATCGTCGGCGGCGGCGGCCACCGCGCTGCCAAAGTCATCCGATCCGATCACATTGTTGTTGTTCTCCTCCTGGGAAGCACACGCGTCAGGCGGGAGAGGATTGGGAGTAGTTTACACAGCGGAGAGGGACGAGAGTGAGAAGAGCAGAGAGAAAAACGAAAGGAAATAATGATGAAAAATCCGCTTTAAGGTTACACCCTTCGGCCAGGAGTGCTGCCATGTAATCAGTCCTGGTTATCAGTCGTGGTTTTAAAGGTCTAAATAAGAGAAATATCTATAATTTAGTTTAAAATAGGAATGCCCTAGGATTATAAGAACAAATAAATTATAAAAACAACCGAAATATTATAAGGAAAATATATTACTTTAAATAGGAACCTTTTCATTACTAAAAACCCTTCAAAAAGTAAACTGAAACCTTTAACTTTACACCCAAAATTTCTCCTTAATTTCCTGCTTTTTCTTTCATGTTATTTTTCTGTCCAGTTTTTATCCGTCAATTCCTTATTGGCAGCACTGCCCTTGGCCCGACAATGTTTGTATATGGCGTATGAGGTAATATTTGATGATTATTATTATAAACTTCTCTGATCTGTTCTTGGCGGATGTACATTTTCGACTTTCACCTCGACGGTGGCCAAATCGGACAGCAGGCTCTCGATCTCAAAGTTGCCCTCGAAGCTGCGGAAGAGCTCATCGGAGGAGTCGCTGCCGCAGAGCGGTTCCACCACCACATTCACGCTGCGGGCCGCCGCTCCGTTCAGTTCGCTGCATTGCTGCACTGTTCCACCATTTTGTCCCACGCCCAGGGACACGCCCAAGGATACACCTCCTCCTACGCCAACGCCCCCTCCTCCTCCTCCTCCGATGGACTGCTGCGGATTGCCGTTGGGGTTGCTGGCCGATTGGATTGTGGGATTTATGTTTTCCGTTCCAGTCACCGTTGAATCATCCTAAGAGGTTTAATGGCATAATTAAATAAATAAATAAATATGGTAAATATATTTAAAGAGGAGGCGGAGATAGGTGAAAGGAATATCTATACACTTAGCAGGTATTCAGCTTGCTGAACCCTAAAGCTTTCTTTTAATTAATTTATTATTACTTTGGCTTCTTTATGAATTTTATAAACATTTTAATAATAAATAATTACGAAGTCTTTTAAAAATATTTTTGGAGGAAGCTTTTGTTATTTATAATTTTTCTTTTTCTTTTATGTATATCTTTTGAATTGTAGAAAAGTGATAATTTTATAATTTTTGTATTAAATACTAAGGATTTGGACTGTAAGAAATTTATGAAAAGATAAAAATAGCTATGTTAATCCCTGGCATTTAAAATACACTGAAATTATGTCCAAAACTATGCTAGAAAATTTTACAATTTAGGAAAGTGTTTTTTTTATTGAAAGAGATCTTAAAATCCCAAAGATAGGCGATGTATGTCGTGCACAGGCTGAAAATTACTTCAGACGCCTTGGCTCTCATCCTAACTCCCTGGCGAAGAGGCTAACATGGAGACCAACAAGAAGAAGACTAAAAATAAATCACCCACATGACCTTCCATTAAGATACATTTAATATCTTAAAAGTCTGAGTCAAGACTGAAATTAATTATGACTCAAATCAATTAATGTATAATCTTGTATACCAACACTTGTTACCCCCTATATTTACAACCTGCTCAAGCTGCCACATAGGTAGCAGTATACCCGTTAATTTTGAATAAATATACTTTTTTACATTTATAAAAAAATACAAAGAATTTGGTACCTAAAAATTGTATTGCATACTTTTAGACACATTTTTAAATGATTTAAAATCTAAAGGAATTTTTGTGACATTAATCCTAGTTTTCCTATTTATAATATCCCATTTTTCCCTTTTTGCTTAATATAATTTCCTTAAATGAGGTAAGGGATAATTTTATCATTTTTGTATTAAAATACTAAGTATTTTAAGTTTAAGAAATTTATCAAATGATTAAAATAGTTGTTTTAATCCCTGGCCTTTAAAATATACAGAAATTGTGTCCAAAACTAAGCTACAAAATGTTACATCTTAGGAAAGTGTATTGTATCCTAAATTTGGTACCTAAAAAAAATGGTACTGCATACTTTTAGACACAATTTTATATGGATTACAAAATGCTAGATATTTACTTGGAGCCCCCCAAAAAATGTACCAGCAATATGACAACTAAAAACAACTTTTAGACACATTTCTTAAATGATTTCAAGTCCAAAGGAATTTCTAAGGCATTAATCCTAGTTTTTCTATTTATAATATTTTCTATTTATCCCCTTTTGGTTAATATAATTTTTTTAAGTTTGTACTCACGGCTATGCATGTGGCCAAGTCTAGACCTCCGACGAGTCGACCATCGTTATCCGGACACCAGAGCAGCGCATCGTCGATAAAGGGCATCGCTGAGAGGGCAAAGCCTGCACTGCAAATGCTGTTCGCTGCCAGCGTGCAGCCGTTTCCCGAAAACCCCTGCCAGTCGCGAAAGTTCTGATCAATCTTGATGCCACCCAGGTCCAGGGTTCTCCTCTCGTCTCAAATCAGGAAATGTACTAACTTATTCCTCCTCCCTTCTTGTATACCTATCACACTTGGTATCGAATCGCTCTTCTTTCACAATATTTTCATAAGATTTTTGCGTTTGGAAATTTTTTATTCTGTTGTTAGGCACTTTATATGAGACGGTTTTGGTTTTTTGGTTTCTCCTTAAAAATTTGTATAAAGTTTGCTTAGTTTTAGTCGAAAAAAGTTCGAAATCCGTTCCCTTGTCGATGTGTGTAAAACTCGTTTTAATAATTTTTTTATTAACGCACTTAAAGAATTAAAGATTTAAAAATCCTTGTCTTGTATATATGTATAAGTGTAACGTTAATTTTAATATTATTTTGGCTTTGTTTTGGAGTCTGCAAAGAGAGGAGAAAATAGGGGTTTTCTTTGATTAGTTATGGATTTTTATTAGAAGTTATAAATGGATTATTGTGGTTGATAATTGGTAAAATAAATTAATTAAATGATTATTACAAGTATATTATTATTGTCTCTACTTGTTGCTGCAAAAGTAAACCTTTTATGTAATATTAACTTATTACAAGGCAATATTTTGTAGACTTTAGGAGGCTTATTGCTATCAGAATGGATATAACTGTATAAAACTAATGAAACAATATACGTAAATAGGATTTTAAGTCTTTATTTTAAGAGAAACCTTTTTTTATGTAATTTAAATATAAATAAAATAATAATAATATTTAACTAATAATACCTAATTTAAGAGCAGTCATATAAGTTGTAGAATTTTTTGAAAGAAGTCGCTTTTATTCTAAGGCTTTATTTTAATTTAGTTTAACTTTACAACAAATTTTTTATTAATGGAATGGTTTATCTAATTTTTGGAACTAACTTTTACAGTATTTCCTTGTCGAGATTCTCTATTTATTTTGGGATTGCGTAGTTTCTTAGGAAATTTAATTTATCACTCTAATTAAATCTCTACTCTTACTAATTCACCTTTCCTAATACTAATACTAATTGCCTTTCCTCATACCGATTTATCTATACATATAAAAATCCCCTCCACTTTATTGCCTTTTCCGAAGTTTTTCTTCGGGGAAATTCCCGACCATCTGAATTTGCATCTGCATCGCCCAACAATGCAGCATCATTGGGCGTCCATTAAATTATTTA
Source organism: Drosophila asahinai (assembly GCA_008042795.1). NCBI lineage: Eukaryota > Metazoa > Arthropoda > Insecta > Diptera > Drosophilidae > Drosophila > Drosophila asahinai. The sequence goes on from VNJZ01013618.1 coordinate 216,491, forward strand.
CATTTACACAGCCATCAATATATATATATACAGATATATATATATCCATATAAAATGGAGAGAAGAGGATGAAAAATATAGAAAGTCGTCTTGTTGCATTGTTTCAATTTTTGCCTTGCGGCTTCCGGTTATAACTAATTTTCCTTTGAATCAAAGCTTTTTTCTCGCTCTCCGCTCGTCTCATCTCGTGTTTGTGTTTAAAGTTCAATAACATTAGAAATGGCGAATTACAACATAAAGGCGAAAGAGCGGAAAGAAAACTGGGCAGCCGAGAGCAGAGGAAAGACGACGAAATTTTTGTCTGAAAACTGCGCAGGAAAAAAAATACGAAAAATAGCAAAGAAAAAAAAAATAAACGAAAATAGAAGCAAAGCTGGAAAAATGCTTTTTACATAACATGTTACTGAACTGCAGCAGCAGCAGCGGCTGTGGCGGTGGCGGCTCAACAAGTTTTGCACTCGCCAAATTCATTACAAGTGAAAGTCCAAAAACAACAGCAACATTACTGCAACTGCAACAGCAACAAAAGCAACAATAAGAGTAAGTTAGGCAACAACAACATTGCATTCACAGCGCAAAAAGTTCGTTAACATTGAACTACGAAGCAACCGAGGCGGAATACGAAGAGAAAAATATGCGCATAGAAAAAATATATAGACAAAACTGCAAAATAGCAAACAACAAGCAGCAAACTTGAAAGCAGCTCGAAAATGCAAGCGTTAGTTGAAAAAAACAAGCAAGAAAAAATATAAGGTGTATGCGAGAGAGGAGCAACAAATAATATCAGGTTTAATATCAGCAAGCAGAAAAATGGCAGCTAAATAATTGTTACTACATAATATTTGCAGTACTGGGAATGTTGAGGAAAAATGCTAGTAAAAAATAAGTAATATACATATTGAAAGCACAGAAAAACTATTATAAACTCATACATTTGAGCAGGTTTAAGTCTTCATAAACTCCTTTACTATAATTGAAAGCAAGGAAAATAATAGTTACCCCCTAAAAAATAAAAATCTAATAATAATGCAAGAAAAGCATCATCAAATCATAAATTAGTGCAGGTTTAAGTCCTAATAAAATCCTGAATAATAATTAAGTGCAAGTAAAATAGTAGTAACCCCTTAAAAATAAAAATCTAATAATAGTGCTAGAGAAGCAGCCACAAATAGTCAAGAAAAGGTTTTAGGATACAAAACCCCTATAAAACTTACATAAGCCCCTATAAAATAAAAAAAAAATATATAATATAATATATAATACATAATATAAAAAAATATATATAAAAGTATATAAAACTACATAAATATAAACCCTATAAAACTTATCAAAATAAGAGTACCCAGGACAAGATTTTAATTAAAAAGGAACAATAAATATAAGGATTAAGCTAAGCTTTCATTGCTGCAATATCAATGATTGCAACTTCTTAATTGTTTTTAAAGAACCAATAAAAAGTTCCTTTAAGCAGCAAGCACAGGATCTTCAATAGAAAATTGCAAAAAAACACACAAAGATACTCAAACTCAAGCAGCCATATCCCTGATAAATGTACTAACAACTTCCCCAAGAACCTGGACTAACCACATCTACAGCAAAAAGAACAACCATACAAAATATTAGCATTAGAAGATTCCTTCATGCAGAAAACAATAGCAACATTGTCTGCAAGAACACGAGACAAAAAACAAATAAAATCAGCAACAAAGTGAGTTGCCAGAGGAGCTGAAGGCATAAAAAAAGAGGCAGAAAAAGCAGCAGCAGCATTAGAACATTAAAAAAAGAAGGCAGGCGGAATAGGAACAAAAACAGCAGAAAAAGTAAGTAAAAATATCAATAGAAAAAGGCAACAACATCTAAGAAACTAGAAGCAACATCATATGCTTAGAAGGGCAATAAAAAGCAAGAAAACCCAGAGCAATATCAGTTGCTAGAGGAGCAACATTAGCAATAGAAGCAAAAACAACCAGAGCAAAGTCAAAGGCAAAGCCAAAGGCAACACCAACAGCAACATCTATTGCTGGCCGAGTACATTGAACAACAATTGCAAATTGCAACTGCAATGGCAACTGCAACAGCAACAGCAACCACATGCAACATAGACATTACAGCATTGCGCCGCCTGGCACCCGCGTCGTCATCATTTCTCTTTTTCTCCTTCTCTCCATACTTTCCTATCGCTGTCTTTGCTTTGGCCTCTTCGGGTTTTCCACAGCTTGCTGTTATGATGCGCCTGCGCGGCGGAAAACTCGTTTTTCATTATTCAATACAAGCAGCAGCGAGCAGCTATTTCACTTTCCAGCCAAACGGCAAGTTCAAGCGAAAAAAAGCGAAGGAAAACTTGAAATACAAAAAGCGAAAAGAAAAGCAAAAAAGCAACAGAGGGAGAGAGAGAGGGAGAGAAGCAAGAAAGGAAAAGCCAGTGGAAAACCACCTCCAGCTTCAGCTGGCGCCAAGTTTGCCATTTGGCCGTTTACTGTTCGCCGTTCGCCCATTCGCCCCACGGCCTGAATTATAATTAGACATTTGGCCCGGGCCGCTCAACATTTATGCAAAATATTGGTTTGCTTTTACCCCTGTTACCCCTTTTTCCTGCTTTACGGGAATCACGAGTAATCACAGAGCCGCAACAGTGCGTATACGCAATATCTGATTAGCGGGACAGCCACATAGATTGCAGAGAATCTTGCGAATATGTGTACTTAGTAGCTGCACAGAACGAAATTAAATGATCTGATTGGATTTATATTTATTTTTAAGGATATTTTAAATTTATTTTAAACAGACTTAATGGAAGTCATTAAGTTATAAAGTCGGTAAACCCAAAAACTAACAGGAAACGTGTTTCGGATGTTGCAGGTATCAGCATCAGTTGCTAAGAGGATGACTAAGATGGATTTAACATCCTTTTTTTGTGATCTTAGACCATGAAATATGCAATTGAAAATTATTTAAAATATGAATTAAATAAATTAACAAATAAACAGATTTTTCAGATTTTTCAGAACAAAGCCTTTGAACTTATCATGCTTCCAGTAATAAAATCAAAGACTGTTTATATTTGATAATTTCTCTCCTTAGATTTTTAAGATTTTTTAACAGCAGACAAACAATGAACTTCCCTTGATATTTATAATTAAATAAATTCTTAATAGTTATAAACTCTCTCTATGATTTATCTTTCTAGTTAATATTTCTTAAATATTTATTATTTTGCTTCAGTGTTACAGAGCTCTAAGCTCCATCACTTCCTGGTTTCCCCTCTGAGAGAGTGGCTAGCAATGAGAATTCTCGATTTGGGTGCGGTCCATCGCCCGCCGATCACCGATCTCTGATCTCCGAGTGACCAGTACACGCAGTGAGCAATATTCCCAGTATTGGGTTCTAAGGGGGTTCTCCACATCTCAGGGGTTCTTAACGGGAGTGGAAAGCTATCTAGTTTTCTTTGAAACTTATGACCTTACGGTAATTGCTAATCCAAAAGTGGCATTCCCTTAATCTTTAAATTTGCTAAATTCGAATGAGTTACTAATAAAAAAAAGGTATTGATACTAAAGTTTCTATTCTAAGACGATGAAATATTTATTTAATATGTTTGTTTATAATTTAAAAAATGCCCTTCTTAGATTTTTTACTATTGAAAAATGTTCTGCAATTTAACTCTAGTTTCTTCAAACTAGATTATAATATTTAAAAATTATTTTCTGGCTTAGAAAGTTATTTTAAAAATCTACAATGCTTGAAATAATAAAAATTACATTTTTAAAAGAGAATTTATACATATATCTAAAACTATTTGATTATATATTTAAATGTAAAATTTCCTAGGGAATTTATATAATACTTATTCCCTTTAGTAAATCCACTTGAAATATCTTTAAAAATTAGTTAATCATACTTTGTTATTTAAATAATATCTAAAAATAATTGAATCGTTTTTTAATTATAAACATATTCCTCAAAAAATTCAATTAAATTACATAGCTTTTTTTCAACACATTGAACCGCAGCCAGATTCAACAGGTCGCCCTAATCTATATAATTATTAAATAACATGCGGCTATAGCCTATTGTTAGGGTTTATCGTGTCACAAATTGCACACCTATGGAAACGATTTTCCCTTGACAAATTCCAGTTCTAGAGATTAGATCGAGAGATGACCTCAAATTTTGGGCGGTTCCTTAACTCACCTTTCGCTTTTTTTGTTGTCGTTGCTGAATGTTGATTACTTTCCTCGTTTTGTAAATGGTTTCTCGTTGGTGTAAATATATAAATTTTGATTGTTTGTTACTTGTTTATATATTGAACTACGATTTAATATTGTTATTGCTAATTATTAATTATTATTATCCGTAAGGCAGTGTAAAGTTGTCAAAAAGTTGTTTACTTATTTGGATTTGGATTGATTCACTTGTTGCACGTTGACAAATGTATTTGCTTGCTTGCTTTTCTTGTTAATTATTTTAAACACTCTTTTTGTTTTGTGGCAGCAACACTTGTCACAGGTAAGTGGAATTTTCGGGGGAAACAGTCTCTGAATTAGCCGGCGAGCCGAGTTTTATCTTACAGCGAATGCGATAGATGTATAAAGTTTTATTGCCATTAGCATCGATATCGATGGCATTGACCAAATTTGCATCAGTTCCCAGTTTGCTGCTTTTGGCACGCATTTATGGTGTTTGAAGGTGCGCTGGGGCATTTGGGGTCTGGGAGGGTCGGAGGACGCGAGAGGGCGGCTGTGAAAATCGCCCCCAAGAGTCACCGAGTTTTCACCGCCGAATCGCCGAGCGAAAAGTCCCCGCGCGTCGCCACCTATGTCGGCTTGCTGTGCGGCCTCTGCAAGTAGAATCGAAAGAGATCCAATCAATAAATATGAAATAAACCAAAGATCGCTGCATAAGTTTGAATTGTTTAAAGAAATACAAAAATAAAATAGCAACAAAAAAAAACAGTGCGAGACATTGACAAACCGGTTGACGGGTCTCCGAGCAGCCGAGCCAGAGGCCAAGACAACGCCGAAGATCAGGGTGTTCCCATTAACACTATTTGGCGCGAGATCGTTAATATATATAACTATTATTATTTACCCTTTTATTCGATTTTGTACTAAGATTATTAAACTCATTAAAGTAAATCGAACCAATTGCATAGGTAGATTAGATGCTGATGAATAATATTCACTTATAATACTATTAATAATATATATATAATATATAATAATAAAATATATTGAGAGAAATCTATATCAGTTTGAAATCCACAAAAAAAGGTATCCAAAAGTAAGCAAGTAAATGAAGTACTAATATATTTACTAATATTATTAAACTTATTAAAGTAAATCGAACCAATTACATAGGTAGTTTGGATACTGATAAATAATATTCACTTATAACAAAATGTATTGAGAAAAATCTATATCAGTTTGAAATCCATAAAAAAAGGTATCCAAAAGTAAGCAAGTAAATGAAGTAAAAGAAGTAAGTGAAAATAAGTAAGTGAAGTAAGTAAGTAAGGAAAAATTGATGCTTCTTATAAAAAATAACAAATTTATAATGAGTTTGGTTACTTAATTATTTTATTGCATGCTTTTGTGTAATTTTTTTATTGATTTCAAATATCTTTCAGCTCTAAAATATATTTTTTAATTTTATTAAATATATTTTCCAAATTATTAAATGCAATTTGTACGATAAATGCGTGACATTTTTTCAATACCTAAATTTATGATTTCTATGATACCATGAAGCTAGTTCGTAAAAAGCAATGCCTACTTTTTGGCGACACTTCAATTCTTTTTAACTGCGACTAGAAGACTGAACTTAAGTTAAATTATAAAATAAATAAGTAAATAAAATTAAACAGTATAACAATATAAAATAAATAAAAAAACTTAATTATTCCATTTTTTCCAAAATAAATAGTTAATGCATAACTATTTCTATTAAATAAATAGTTGGAAAAGTGAGTAAAAGCTTAACTTAAATTAGAACTATAATATTGGTCGAAAATATAATGATAAAAACAGAAAAGTCCAAAATATTTAAATTTGTATAATCAACTATTTCTTATTTATTTTATATAATTATTCTGTAACTTCAAAAATAAAACCTATACTCTTTTATTTATTAGCTATTTCCCAGAACACCCTCTACCTCTTAAAATCTCCCAAATTTCTGCATAGAATTCGATTAAAAATCTTGAAGAAACCAATTCGACGCACACTTTAAAGCTTTCAATGCCTGCAAATTTATGGAAGAGCTTTTCCTATATAGAAACTATATAAACTATATAAGTAGTAGAGCTATGCAAAATGCGTTAGCTGCAGAGAGAGAGAGAGAACTTGGCGGAGAGAGACAGGTGGAAGGCAAAGAGAGAGACACGAAGTGCGCCGGCTTCTTTGACTTTTGTCTATTAACTGCGTAAATATCTGTGTGTGTGTGTGTGTTTGTTCTTGTTGTTATTATTATTCGCTGAGCTTTTGCAGTGTTTTTATTATTTTTATTGTTTGTTTTTCTGTTCGCTCCCAAGTATGTGTGTGACCTTCTCACACTGTCATGGCTACGTATAATAAAATAGTAGAAAAACAAAAGCTTTCGGCTTTATAATTTGTATGCAGCTCCCAATGCGTGTCGACGTGTCTGTCTGCGTGAAGAACATAAGCGAGTCGTGCTTAAAAAAACACCAACAACAACATAAGATACTATAAAAACTACAATAGCTGGAAAAAAAAACTATAAACAACAACCACAGGCGATTTCATTGAACAAAATATTATTAACGTTCCGCTCAAGATCGTCGCTTTTTTTCGCCATTTGAAAAGTTAAGTTGGGTTTTTGTTTTGTTGTTTTTCGCTGGCTGACTTGAAATACTTCCGATTTATCGGTAAAAAGGAGCTTTTTTTATGTTTGGTGACAAGCTATGAATTGAAAAAAAAACATTAATTTTGCTAGGTTTGTGCTTAATTGGATTATTTTTAGATAGTATTGTTAAGGGAAGTGTTAAGATCTGGCACTTACATCTTAGTAAATTTATCAAAAATTTGTGTTCATAATTTAGCAGAGAATAAAGGAAGTTAAGCCTTAGTTACAAATAAGAATTTATTTTAGTTCTCTAAAAAATGCTGGCTATTTTCTTAACTTAATTCTAATTAGTTAAATTTTAACTGAAGCTCTCTACAATTTTTACTATAATTTTCTATATTTATTAACCCTGTAAAATATTTATAATACTTATAAATAAACCTTTATTTCGTGCTTTTTCCACCTTAAATTATACTAAATACTAATTTTCCTTGATCAATAGCTTTCAGGCATTTAAATATTAGTCACATTTTAAGCTAAGTCAATTCAAGCAAGTGGCTAAATTTTAACCTTGGTCTTGTGCTTTTACTATTTGTGAATAAATTTAAGAAAAAAATGGCAAAATGCTTGTTTTTAAATAACTTTTGACTTAGAAAGGAAATTGTATTTATATATTTTTAAAACATTTAAATAAGCTATCTTAAATAATTTATTTTCCCTATTAATTCCCTAATTTACTACTCATTTTATTGTTAGTCACAAATTTAGCAAGTGGGCAAATTTTAACCTTGGTCTTGTGCTTTTACTATTTGTGAATAAATTTAAGAAAAACGTGGCAAAAGGCTTGTTTTTAAAAAACTTTTAACTTAGTAGAAATATTTAAATATTTAAATAAGTTATCTAACATAATTTCCCTTAGGTTTATATAATTATTTTCCCTATTAATTCCCTAATTTACTACCCATTTTATTGTTAGTCACAAATTTAGCAAGTGGGCAAATTTTAACCTTAGGTTTTGTGTTTTACTTTTTGTATTCGCTTGCCTGTTGTAACCACAAAAAGCTATAGGCTTTTTTTTCCACTATTTTGTTATTGTTGTTGCTTAGCCAAGTGACCTTCTTCCCCGCTGCTTCTGCTTCTTCTTTTGCTGCCGTCGTTTTTATTCAGTTTGTATTTTTTTTTCGTTTCGATTCAAGTTTAAGGTCATCGCTTTGGGGGTCTAGACCCGTCGACTCGCCGTAGATTTGTAAAGTCTGTAGACGGCAGACCGTAGACCGTAGACAGTCGCTAATGCCGCACTAATGGCCATTGCTGTAGGGTATTTGTTGTTGCTGCTTTTTACAGGTACAGGTAGCGCCCAACACCCCCTTTCCGCTTCCACCTCATCAGCCCCCTTCCCAAGGGCGTAACGAATGTTGCTGTAATCGTGCGTCTCCTTCTCGATACTCGCTTTTTGTTTATGTTTTTTGCTTTACTATTTTTACACACTAAGAAAATTGAATTAATAAAGAAAATTGTGCTTTACTTTAAAGTGTAATAATTAAAATTATTTTAATTAATTGTATTTTCTTTTTGAACTCTAAAACTTATTTTAAATTTACTTATTTTGTCTTTTTATTATTCTAATTCAATGAATATTGTATTTTTTTCTTAATGTATTCACTGAGACATCCATTAAATTCGGCTGTGTTCGATGGTTTTAGTTAAACGCTTCACGTGTGTGGAAAGTTAATATTCAATTGGTTAATGCCTCTCATTATGTGTGACTAATTTGCAGCGAAAAAAAGCATTACATTAAGTAAAAGAGTGAAACAAATTGAACAAGTCGGTCAGGGCAATTTATGAATACATTTTAAGTAATATAAAAAAAGTTGTAAGTGAGCCTTTCGATTTTAAATAATAAAAAACGTAATTACTTCTAAATTTTTAGTGAAATATCTATTATTATAAGAGTTTAAAAGTTGAAGATGTATATATTTTTAGTAAGAAATTAGTATTCCAATTGAAATCAACTCTTATCTTAAGGAAACTTGGAATATTTCACCATCAACTAGTATATTTTAAGCATATTGCACATAAATGCCTGGGTTTAAACAAAATATTTGTATAAATATATCGTTAAAAGCTTAAAATATTTAATAAATTACTAAAACTATTATCCTACGAATAAAATATATTTAATAAAAAACGGTATCCTATTTTTCCAACCCTTTAGAATCGTACCTTATTTCCATATACCTATACATATTACACATTCGCCACGTTGGCCCACTAAAACATTTAATTTATAAATGCTTGTTAATTAATCAGGCATTCATTTTCATGCCCTCAAAAAGCAATTACCAAAATTATTATCATCATTATCGTTATATGAGCGAGAAATGAACGCAAAATTCATTGGCATCTCGCATTGGGTCGCACGCGGCGTATGCGTTATATGATGATGATTTCTTCATTGTGTTACAGCAGAACCCAAACCATAAAACCTTTAACTTAACCATGGGAACCATGACGACCTTGCCTCTGAATTATACAACCAATTCTCAAATTCTTGGCTGGCGCAGTAGAAGAAGAAACACAAGTCAAAATTTAACCAGCAACAGCAACAAAAAAAACCGAATTCTAATTAAATTAACAAAAATAAACATAAACAACAGCGAATGTTAAATGGAAATATTATTCTGCCAGCGCCATAAAAAGTGCGATCAAGAAGCACACAGCGCAGACACACGAGACACACGGCCATTATGCATAATACGTTATGTATAATGGATAGACGAAGGAAAAGTTGAGTCAGGCCTCACAGAGAACTCATCTGACAGATATATAGGTATATATATATGCCCCACTCACTAACTGATCCCATTGTTCTCTCCGATGGCCTCTAAGCAAAACTGTAAGTGTACAAGTGTAAGTGTCGGTGTAAGTGCAGTGGAATTAATTATAAAAGAAATGTTTGCACTGAGAAAAAGTTGATTATTTAGGGGGTATTTTAGTTATTTATGGTTTTAAATATTTTATTTTTATTTAGGAATTTATGTAATCTTTTAAATATTTTATTTAAAATCAGAAATTAAAATTCTAGAATGCAAAAATTGTATGGTTTTGATTTTTATACCCGGTACCCATAGGGTACAAGGGTATTATGGGTTAGTGCCAACCTCTGTCCGTCCGTGTGAAACAACAGATCTCAGAGACTATAAGAGCTAGAGTTACCAAATTTGGTGACAACATTGGAATCTGTTGGACGCAGACAAGTGTTTACTCGTTTTTTTCGGGTTAAAGTTAATAGATACAATAAATGAATAAAATAAAATGGACGTTTCCTGAAAATTTCAGTAAAATGGGATGATAAACATGGGAGATATTAGCAATAAGGTTAGAATTTTAACACACCGCCCTAAGGCACTGCTGCTGCTGCAAACTGTAGCCGACAGGTGGCGCATTCGAGCCTTGGCCGTGCGATATAATGGTGCCAATGTATGTATGTACAATGTAATGTATGTATGTGCAATTTTAAATTGCCTTTTAGTGTGAAGCCCAAACGTGTAGGTACCGGGTATCTCACAGTCGAGCACAGTCGACTGTAGCTTTCTTACTTGTTTTATTTATCGTTTCAAATATTCTATTTTGATATAGGAACTTGTGTAAACTTTTAAATATTTTATTTAAAATCAGAAATTAAAATTCTGGAATGCAAAAATTGTATGGTTGTGATTTTTTATAGATTAAATATTAATAAAATTATTAGTGGCTTTAAAAAAGATTCTATAAAATTATATGGATTATTATAAGCAATATTCATATTCCTTAATAATATTTTTGGACATTTTTAGAGGTTAACCGAAGCTTATCACTAACTTCTTTACATTTTAATAATTTTAATTTCAAACAAAAATCGCATATTTATTAAAAGAATACATAATAGTTAATTAAGCATATTTTAGCTTTAATTAAATGTAATTGTTGCCGTTGACTTAATTAAGAACTTAATATAATTCCATAATTTTCTCAAATTTCCGTGTATACGAAAAAATAAAAATATTAGAAAAACAGAAGAATAAGAAGCGCAGCAAAAGCGAAAAACAAAGAAGAGGCATAACTTACTACAATATATTTACGTGTGTGCCACCAGCGAGTGCATGTGTGTGTGTGTGTGTGAATAAAATACACGCAACCTTCAAAAAAATCTAACAAAGCAAACTTGTTCAATAGTCATATGCGTATCAGGAAGTCAGCGTTTCAAGGATTGACTCATTGAAAAAGTCGAATGCGACGACGACGACGACGACGGCGGCAACAAAAACAAGTTAGTCGCTGTCGCACACACATGCACTTGCTCACTCTCACAAAAACACACATACACACAGGCAAACGCAGGGCATTAGAAACTTTTGCAAAAAAAAAAAAGCGCGCCCGGCAAAATGCAATGCAAAAAGCAGCAACAACACTTTATTTACAGTAAAGCACCACACACACACACAACGAAGATCAGTTGCAATATAATGCACTGCTCTCTTACTCTCTCTCCCTCTCCCAGAGTGAGCTTTTAAGCAAGAGAAACCGATAACTCTTATTTGTTATATGTACTCTTTGGATTTGACTTCTCTTCAGTCTGGCGTCTCTCTTCCGCCTGTCAGTCATTACTCGCTCTGATTTCATTCAAATTGTTTAACGCAAAAGTGCAAATACCGCAAAAACGACGCGAGAGTTTTTCTGCTTGTTTATTTTTGTTATTATTGCTGCTGCTGCTGCTGCTGGCTGCCACTCCAGCCGCAAAAATTTTACTTTTCATTGTGCGAAATTACTCACAAGAAAATGATAATTACGATTTGTGAGGTAATTTCTTTGCGGCAAAAACTCAAGCAAAAGCAGGCAAAAGGGCAGGGAACTCGCAAAAAAAAAATAATAAAGGAAAAATAAAAAATTGGCGGGCAAATATAAATGCATTTCATTGAAATTGTAAAATGTTTAAAAATACTGGAATAAATAAATCTTAAAGAAAATCAATTGGTTAATCTAGTTGTGCTAGGTTTATTTTATGTTTAATTATTTAAAACATCAAGGACTTATAGACATCATGCAGACTTCTATTGTGTATTTTTGTAATCTGTATTTACGAAGCTGACTTGTAATTCTTCAAAAACAAACAAAAGATAACTAATGTTAGAAACGCTACTACAAATTAAAGACAATTTATTTTATTTTAGATTATGAATATATTTAGGTAAACAATAACGAATATTTAACTAAAAGACGCCTACATTACATCCACAAATTATTCATTATATTGTAGACAACGTTAAATTAAGTAAACTCAATTTAGAAACTGAAAATTATTTTTTTATTCTCAAATCTAGAATTTTATCTCTTTAAATCCTTTAACGATTCACAATCATTCCTTTACACTCTTTTCTATCCGTTCATAATTTAATCTGGGGCATTTTGATTCTTTCTTAGTAATAGAAAATATTTTTCAAACATTTTAGATTTTTCTTTTGGTAATTTAATAATGTTAAATTAAGTTAAATCACTGTCAGGTTTTTTTCTGTAGTAATAATTATTAAATGGATATTATTGAAACTATTGTAAAAGATAACATATTTAAATATTCATTATTTGTTAGCTTTATTGTAAAGCAGATATTAAAATACATTACATGTACATACATATGTATAAATAAAAGTCTTATTAAATTACATACATTGGCGCCATTATATCGCACGGCCAAGGCTCGATGGCGCCACCTGTCGGCTACAGCTTGCAACAGCAGTGCCTTATGGCGGTGTGTTAAAATTCTAACCTTATTGCTAATATCTCCCATGTTTATCATCCGATTTTACTGAAATTTTCAGGAAACATCCGCTCTATTTTATTCATTTTTTTGTATTTATTAACTTTAACCCGAAAATAACGAGTATAGCTTATTTAACATTTTTTATGATTTTTGAAGGCGCAAGTAGGCGTTGCCAAATTTTAAAACAAACTTGATCTGCGTGCAAAAGATTCCAATGTTGTCACCAAATTTGGTAACTCTAGCTCTTATAGTCTCTGAGATCTGTTGTTTCACACGGACGGACAGAGGTTGGCACTAGCCCATAATACCCTTGTACCCTATGGGTACCGGGTATAAATACTCTGAATATATCGTCATCAAGCAAAGCTAGGAAAATTGAATACAAACACTTCTTTTACCTTGTCTATGTTATTTCAAGTTTTCTTCTTAGAGCAAACTTTTTTTTGACAATTAAAATAATCTCTATAAATTCCCCAATAAAAAAATGCCCATACATATGAACTCCAAAAATGTTCCCAGCACTCGTGCGTATCCTTCGATTTCTTAAGCCCATCCCTGACCTCAGGGAAGCGTTCAACGGCCCAAAAAAAAAAAAAAACGAACTTGTATCGGAGGGAGACCTTCACTCTCAGACTAGCAGCTCGCAGGTTCAATGCTCAGCTTCAAGGCACTAAACCTGGCCAAAAACTACTACACTTATGTCAATAACGATTAACTCCTTCACCGAATGAAAACAAAAACAAAAGTACGAAACAAGATATACGAAAATATATATGAATAAAGCAAAACAAAAACCCAAAAAAAAAAAAGAGACTTCAATTGAAATTCGCGACGACGACGACAACGAATTTTGTTTGCGATCGCAATGGAAGGTCGTTGCATTAAAGAGTTTAATGACCAAGGAAACTTTTGCCGAAATATGAAACAAAAGCGGCTAAAATCAACAGCACCAATAACAACAACAACAACAACACATAGGCGCTGCGTAAACTGCAGGCAGCAAGCAGCGACGGAGGCAGCGACGCAAACGTCGGCAGCAGCGCCCACAACTTACTTACACTCCTTTCATGGCAACAACACTTGGGAAAGGTCAACGAACAACATTGCCTCGTCGGTCAAAAGCAGAGTTCACACGAACGGAGAGCGAGCGGGAGAGCGGGACAGAGAAAGAGAGTGAGAGATGCACCGGGGAAAAATATTCATGTTTTCTTAGATGATCCCAGTTTAAGGTTTGCATTCAAAAAAGGAATGGGTTCGGAATTACTTGTAAATTCTGACATTATTAGCTTAAAAAATTAAATTCCAAGTTTCAAGAAAAATTAGATTACGAATTTCCATAAAATTTAGAAATTAAGTAAGTCGTATATTCTTTGAATGCTTTTTTGTATTTATATCATTGGAAAAACCATTAAGTTTCTGTAATCTAATTTTCTTTATAAATTTTTCATACATTTTTCTTACAACCAATTCTTACTGGGATCTCCGTAGTCGAAGTATTGTACACCCAAAAAAAAAAATCATGATAGAACCTATACGATTGCTACATTAATTCTATACTCTTGAGTATGAAAAATGTCTTAATAAGATGCTTATCAATTTAATACTACGAAAGTATAAATTTTATACTCATTGCCAGCTAACGCGATATGTTATCGAACTTTCGATGTAGGTTCGTATAAAAATAATACTCAAAAATACACAATTGAAACTATAGAGTATAAAAACTAAACTTTGGAGTATACATTTGATAGTTTGAAGTATAAAATTTATACTAAACTCGGTATACTGCTTGAGTATACTTTTAAGACAACTCTTTTTTTTTTTTTTTTGGGTTTAGTTAAAGAAAGTTTTTATTTAATATTCATTGTTTACCTTAATATTAATATTACTAATATTTGTTATATTTAGACCATGATCTTCAATTTCTCTCGGTGTACGTGGAGATGGGTGAGTGAGTGAGAAAACAAGACGCAAACGAAGACTGCTGAAATTTTGTTTTGCTTTTGCTTTCGCATCGAGCCGAGTGAAAAGAGAGAAAGAGAAAAAGGGGATCGGGAGCAGCTCAAGAAAAGAAAAATGCAACCAACTCCCGTTTTGCACCCAAAAAAAAAAACCGTAATGAGTCACCGCAATTAATAATTTATTAATTGTTACTCACATTCGAGCTATTTTCACGCCACAAAAACGTAACAAGGCAGCGACGCCAACGCCTACGCCCGCGCCGGCAGCGACGCAACGTTGCGACGTCACCGTTTGCATTCATTTCATTCACTTTTTCAGATTTTTTCAGTTTTTTTCAGCTTTTTTCAGGCGCGAGATCAACGCACTTTGTGTTGATCCCACGAAACAATTTGCCGTTTAATGCACCCAAAAAAAAAAACCAAAAATCAAGAGCAGCTGAAAACCAAAAACAAAAGCAAAAAGCGAATTCAAACAGCAACAAGAAATGCAGCGCAGCGAAAATGATTTCGTTTTATTGAGTAACTTTTATGGGGAATTTCACTTTTGATTTCAAGAAACCTAAAAATTTATGGAAAAAGTGGGGGAAAAAGCCACTGAATTTCAGTCATATTTTCTTCCAATAAATTGCGGCATTTACAATAAATGCAAATCGATTTTAATGGTATTTTCAATTGATAATAAGGATAAGGATCAAAGCATAGATTAAGTATTAGTTATTTTAAAGCTAACTTAAGTAAAAAGTAAAGCTGAAATACCATTAATGTATATCGATTCTTCTAAAAAGAATTTTTCTTAATAGCTCCATTTTCTAATTTGTTAAAATATGTATACAACATTTTTTTACAAAATTAAGAATCAGCTCTACACACAAAAAAAATCATCATAGAACCTATACGATTGTTACATGAATTCTACACTCTTGCGTATTAAAAATTTCTTAATAAGATGCTTATTATTTTAATACTACGAAAGTTTAAATTTTATACTCATCTGCACCAATATTTCATAATAATCACTAACGCGACAAACAGAAAAGCACTAAATTCCAGCTAACGCGATATGTTATCGAATTCTCGATGTAGGTTCGTATAAAAATAATACTCAAAAGTACACAATTGAAACTAAAGAGTATAAAAACTAAACTTTGGAGTATACATTTGTTATTTTTAAGTCTACAATTTATACTAAACCCATTACTG
This sequence comes from Drosophila asahinai, assembly GCA_008042795.1. Taxonomy (NCBI): domain Eukaryota; kingdom Metazoa; phylum Arthropoda; class Insecta; order Diptera; family Drosophilidae; genus Drosophila; species Drosophila asahinai. The sequence goes on from VNJZ01013618.1 coordinate 232,250, forward strand.
CTTGAGTATACTTTTAAGACAACGCGTAGAAAGGTTAAACTCTTGTTTTTTTTTTTTTTTGGTGTAGCTACTGACTAATCTAACCATTTAATCTTTAAGCAAAGGTTGTAGTAAATTTAAATACATAAACATTTGTTAAACTAATTTTTTTCCTAAACTTTACTATAATAAAAATAAATATGAATGGTTTTAAGTTTAATCAATCTGTTGAAAGTAATTTAAACCATTACTTGCAAGTTGCTTAGTTTTAAAATATATAAACTTGATCTTTAAGATTCTTATATCTTATTTGTACGTAAATACATATATATTTTTTTGGGACTAAATAAAATAATGTTATTAATTTGTATCAAATTGTTCTGCTTAAGAAATATTTATTTTATTTTTAACATTTTTACAGTAAGAAGTAGAAAACCTCAATAATCGGAAAACATAAAATAAGCTAGAATTTAATGTAAGCTAAAATAAATCTCCTAAAAATCGGATTCACCGGAAAATATATAATTTAAACCAAAAGCTACCCAAGGCCTCAGAGTTCCCTCTTAATCAATTTTGATCCAATCAATTAGTAAATAAAATCCAAATTAAAACTTCATTTCCACTTGCATTTTGCGCTGCAACTGCAAAACGCCGGCGTTGGCTGCAACGCCAGCAGCGCAGCTACTGCAGGCCAAGCAAGTTTTGTCACAGATAGCAAAAAAATATAAATAAAGAAATAAATAAAAATAAAATGAGATACGAGCAGCACACACAAAGCCAACGAAAGTTGCAGGCTAAGACATTGAAAATATTTCGTTGTCGTTGCCGAAAAATACCCAAAAATAAACAAAAGGTAAAAAAAAAACTTTTAAAAAACTCAAAAAATGCCTAACATGGAAAATTTCAATATGCACATCGCTGCCTGTGGAGAAGATAAACCCAAGCCCGAAAAAAATCGAAATGCGCCTGCGAGGAGTAAATGTGTCGGTCAAATTCCTTGGCCCCGAACGAGGAGGAGGAGGATGCCAGCAGATGATGATGATGGCCAAGAGATGGCCAAAAGAAGCCTCTCGGACCAGGCCAAAAGGCATCACTGCAGTCGCAATCGCCATTTCCAAGTCCTAAACTCGTTTGAAAGTTGCAACTGCCACCAGTGTGGCGATCCCAGGAGGGACTTGCAGCGGGGGAGTACTGTACCGCGGATCGAATGCAATAATGCCTTCTTCTTTTTTTTGGGAATTATGGATTACCTCAAGGAGAATGAAGGCAGCAGGGAAATTGAATGCGAATCGGTAATGGTCGAAAAGGTTTTTTGGGTAAAAAGAAAAGCCAAAGTTCGGGGAAAAACTATTAGCAAATTGATGGTGAGAGATAAGATGAGCTGGGCAAAGGAAAGTAAGTGCTTAACTTTACGCCGGAAAAGCTGGGAAATACTGAATTCCCTAGTAAAGTTGGAATAAAGAAGGTGCTACTATTATAATTTATTTAAATTTTAACAGGAATTAAACTGAAGAACTTAAAAATACATGCAATTTTCTTAATAATTCAACTATTTTATTTATTTATTTATTTAATATAATTATAATTATATAATTATTTAATATAATTATATTAAACTGAAAATACTGAATTCCCTAGTAAAGTTGGTATAAAGAAGGTGCTACTATTAAAATTTGCATAAATTTTAACAGGAATTAAACTGAAGCATTTAAAAATACATGACATTTTTTTTAATAATTCAACTATTGTTTAATTATATTTTGCCTAATTTTAGATATTACTTTTATCTTACAAGGAATAATTTTAAATTTTTATTAAATGGTACACAGAATTCGTTCAAAATAATTGAATATTTTGTTATCGTAGTTTATCTCTGGATTCTTCTTTATTTATTTGATTTTATTCACTCATTATAATTTTGTAGTGTGACCGTAGTCTCTTTTCTACTTAACCCTAATTTCATTTAATATCGGCGGAATCTTAACATTAAATGCTAAATGCTTTACAAAATGCTAAAAGGGCTACACTATGCCATACTCGTAGTACTCAGTTAATGCTTACAATTTAATTTTATAATACATAAATTTGTATTAAATCAGCCGAGTAATTTGCATTTAGGGTTGCAAAATATTCAGAAAATTATATTTAATCTCAGATTATTTGCACAGTTTTCAAATAACTTATATTTATTATTTCTATTTCTCTTAATAATATTAATAATAAATTTTAAATGCTTCAGCTTCAATATCCCTTTATTTCAGGTTAAAGTTCAAGCAACCATTTCGAACAAATCCTTTCCAAAGGGAAAGTGCAACCGATTCTGATCTGCATTTCTCGAAACAAAAAAAAAAAACAAAAAAAAAGGAGAAAAGAGGAGGAAATCGGTATGTATTTTTGCATTGGCCAAAAAACAAAAGCGAATCCGAATGCTGAAGAACTGAAAACTGAAAACCGAACGAGAAAAAAAAAAAGGAAAATACACAGAAACAGAAATGAAAACGAGAAGAAAACATTTCTCATTGAAATTGAATGCAGCGACGCAAAAATAAACGTGAAAGGGAGATGGAGACGGGGGACGGGGGGCCGGAGCGAGTGCAGGCCAAACATTTGAAGATGCACCATAAAAACTGGCCAACAACAACAACAGCAACAACAACTCAGTGCAACTGCAACTGCAACAACAGAGCAGCCTCTGCTTCAGCTTCAGCTTCTTCCTATTCCGTCTTCCTCTTCTGCCCGCGAAAAACTGCAAAACTGCAAAAGTAACCTAACCATGCCCAGGCTCCCCTCCCCCCCCAGAGCTCACTCTCCGCAAAGTCCCTAACAACACGCCACACAACATTAGAAAACTGCAACCCAACGACGCCGGCAGAGGCAGTGGCAGCAGCAGCAGCAGCGGCAGCAACTGCAGCGAAAGAAGCGAATGAACCGAGCGACTGCACAGTGGGTCGTAGGCGGTCAAAAACCAAATAAAATCGCTCACAGGGGGAGTGATATTTAGATAAAGAGCATTAATTAGAATTTTGTGATTGTGATAGAATACCCGCCTTCGATGGGAAAATAAATATAGCATACTTTAGTGCTGGTGGAAATTCTTTACAATTTCATGTTATATATTTATAATTCTTTTAAGGGATTTTCCGTTAATTATTTGATTTTAAATATATGTAATCTTTCTAAAAATAAAATCTTTTTTGAATTTAGTGTAAGGTTAGCAACAATTTAAACGTTTAAATAAATAGAGAATAGTAATAAATACATAAATAATAATAAAAGAATGCAAAAAAGCGCACAAAATATTTTGTGTTTAAAATACGAATTATTCAATTAACAATAATGTTTTTTTTTAGGAAATTACATTATGTTTGGTGTATAAATTTTAAAAGATTTTCAGATATAAGAATATTTAAAGTCTTAATTGAATTTAGTGTAAGGTTAGCAACAATTTAAACCTTTAAATAAATAGAGAATAATAATAAATACATAAATAATATTAAAATAATGCAAAAAAGCGCACTAAATATTTTGTATTTATAATAAAATGGGTACAAATTATTCAATTAACAAGAATGTTTTTTTTTTTTTATGAAATTACATTATCTTTGGAATATACATTTTAAAGGCTTTTCAGATATAATAATATTTTAAGTACATCCCAACACCGAGAAACGATTAATCCCTTACCCAAACTTTGGTAATTTTCTATTATACCGGCCCCTTCCAAAAAATTAAAAAAAAAAAACCATAGATAGGGTGTGCCTTAACATACATTTGGGTATAAAAATTATGTTGGGGACGCTCTTAGTTTAGTCACAATAAAGCTTTAAAGTTTTGCATAATTCCCATACAAAATGTGTAGCAAACACGCACACAGACAAATGATGAATACACAAAATGCAAGCGCCTGTCTGTGTGTCGTCGCGGTACAGTGGGCTGTGCAGTTTAAAATTTTTGTTAAATTGTGCTTAGCGTAAATACTATATACGAGTATGTCGACATTTTGCACACTTTGAATACATTTATGCGAGAAATATAAATAAAACAAAAAGTTGACAACGTAAAATACGTAGTAATTAACGACTTTTCAATATTAAGACGTACATTTGAGTATAAAAATTATAAGGAGAATTTTATAGTAAAGAGCATACAGTTTGATGAGGT